>PITA01009789.1:0-17745 GCA_004023965.1 Spilogale gracilis
AAAAAACAAAAAAAACAACAGAAAAAACCTCCACATTTCTGGCATTCACTTAACAACCTCTACAGGTATCAAGGGTCTGCCATGAAGATTCATTCAACCCAGCTAGCTCAAAGCCACATATTACTAACCCAACTTTGACTACAGTCACTATTAGAACAATAAAACACCTGTCTATAACAGGCTGAAATTGACCAACATGTTCCTCAAGCCCCATTACTCTTCAAACCCACCTACACACAGATCAGTGAGGCTACCTAGACAATGGCAAGAACAAATTTCCACCAAATTTTTAAAAAGAATAAAGAATGCCAGAGAAACACTAGTTACAAAGAGATAGGAAGTTAACTGAAAAGTTTTTGGAAGTTTACAAATGCAGTATCTGTTTCATAATATTTTTAGAGCAACTGTCACAGTGCCTCTTGTAAGAAAAGCTGTATTTTTAATTACATGTCAAATTTGATAGTTCTGCCTGCTTGTAATATTAGCTTCTAATCATATAAAACATCTGAGCATCACTTCTCCAGTCTCAAAACACAGTTCACTTTCTGTAAGGACAGAACTCGAAGGGTGCCTGGGTGGCAAAGTTGGTTGAGCGTCCAACTCTTGGTTTTAGGTCAGGTCGTTTTATCTCAGGGTTGTGGGATCAAGCCCCAAGTAGGGCTCTGCCCTCAGCGTGGAGTCTGCTTAGGACTTTCTCCCCCTCTCCCTCTGCTCCTACAAGCTCATGCTCGCTCTCTCTCTCTCTCTCTCTCTCTCTCTCTCAAATAAATAAATAAATCTTTTAAAAAAGGAAAAAAAACTTAAGGGATAGGAGTGGAAAGGGAGAAAGGGAGAGAGAGGAGCAGACCTCACTCCGCTCCAACCATTACCATTTAGTGTTAAGCACTGCCCTTCCTCTGAGGATCACACAAGGAAAACAGGCCAACTAGGACAAAGTTGGGGAGCACAGTGTCCGCAGTCACCCACTGAGAATCCAATGCTTGTTGGCAAGAGCTGATTGGAAATCGGCAGAGTGCAGAAGAAGCTGCTAAGAGCCTCCGTGAACCTGACATGAGTGATCAGATCAAAACAGCAGGATGGAGAGCCTATTATTATTACCATTACAGAAGAAAATAAGCATTAGAAATTGACCAGAACATAAGCCTTCTTCCAATCATTTCCACAAATGGGAGACTTAGATTTCTAAGGAAAAATCACTATGCAGAAGGCCAAATATTTGAGTCAGCAGAGAACTTACCTAATTGTTACACTGCAATCCCTCTGAGCCATTTGTCCTGCCTAGATAGCTCTCTACCCTCACCCCAGCCAAACCACAGATGAAGAATAACCTTTCCCCAGATAAATATACACCATCAAACCTGCTGATACTCGCAACTGAATTCCCCCACTGCAGAAGTCACTTTAACAGCCATTTGGGGTTAAAGGTCTGGTTGGTACACTGTATGGGAGTAGGACCCTCCTGGGGATTTTGCTCATTCTGCTCAACCAGGATCAAGAAGGAAATACTACAGGATTCCTCTGCTTCGACCCCTGTGTAAAACAAATGGGTGGAATAGGGCTCAAGAGAAGATGAACCCAAGGGGGAGGGTGGGAGTGCTGGGGAAGGTAGTATGGAGAGAGACTGCAGGATGGAATAAATGAGGCAGTTAGAAAGTTCCAGGGCAGCTAAAGGCACTGACCTTCTGATTTCCGGGTGTGACAAAGAGCCACACCAGGCTAGGAGCGGGAGCTCCCTGAACCTCCAACAGGCACATTCAGTCCCGTCAGCCTGGACTCAGCCCTGCCAGCAGCAGCAAACAAACACACACATTCTTCTCAGAGCCGACAAGCCATACAACGCAGTCTCTCTACGGGGCCTGTTTATTTAAGAAACCAGATGCTTTGATGTTGGGGTACAAGTGGGGAAGTTCTGTGTAAAGAAGAAGTTAATGGCAGGAGCAGAGGGAGGACAGAGAACGAGCAACAGTTTCTGGCTTTTAATCATAAGTTTTGAAAGTTTTAAGGAAATTATCAAATGGTCTGAACACAGGAATGAGAAGTAAGGAAATTATGTCAGCAGCCACCACAACTCTGGCCAAAGCATTTCATCTGTTTCTTTAAGACAGTTTTCATGCCTAACCTCAAAGGGATACTTACAGGAGGAATGTTTTGAAGCGATCCAACTTAGCAACCAACATTAAAAATCTGTGCTTGCTCAGTTTCTCTCATGTGCAAAGGTTATACGTGTCACGGATACTCCAAGCACTTAAAGAGTCAGTTAAAAACTGTGGCATGAAAACAATTTTGGGTGAAAGGCAGAAAGAAGGTTATTCCTTGAGTCTGAGGAAAGGCCATTTATAAATACACAGACACACTTGACGGATTTCATGAGGGAAGAAGGCTAAGGTTTAGGTCATTAGGGCACAGGTCTCCTAACACCAGAAGAATAAAAAAGCGTTATCATGCTTCAGTTTTACCTCGCTTTTTATTTTTTATTTTATTTTTTTCACCTTGCTTTTTAAGGAAGATGAAACGCTGGTATATTCTCACAGGCCAAACAAGCCAATGGTCTAGGAGATTTGCTAAAACCTTCTGAGGTTTTTCATTGTCTAGAGTGAATCATCTTTTCTTTGTATCTTGGCACCCCCAGCATCCAGCACGGTCTTGGACATTTGGACACAATTTTTGTACACTGACTATATGAACTAATGTGGCTTAACATGAACAGCAGGTTTTAACAAGAATAGAACCAAGAACTTTTGATTTTCTTTGAGAATTCAATTCTGTCATCTTATGAAAAGCTACTTTATTTCCCAGCTTTATCCCTGATAAAAAGTTGTTTCGCCATGCTGATACTTTTATTTCACACTGTTTATAAAGGCTCCCTAAATATCTCAATACCGTTCAGGATGATTTATCAGGACTTCTAAAAATAAAGAACTGAAAAACAGAACAGACTACTACGTAACAACTCTGGGTAAAGGATGTGGACCTCTAAGAACTGCTTCACCCAACCGTTTCTAAGATTAAGATTATTAACAATGGCTTCACTACCACCACATTTACGTTATAAGCAGCGGGATCTCTGAAGAAGAGAACATGGGTGATTAACAGGTGCAAAAAGAGCTACTTAAAATTAGGTCACTGAAAGAAGACTGAGGGGGAAAAAGCCAAAAAAAAAAAATTTCATTGGAAACAATAGTTAAATAAAATGAGAGAAATAGCGGGAAGCTTCTTTCCGAAGAACAAGGTTTCAGATCTGCTCTTGAGTACATTCAGCCTACATATAACCTGAGCCAGTTTTTTCAATCTCTAGCTCTAGAAATCAAGAGTTTACAAAAGATATACCAAGGCAAACCAATCAGAGAATATATCTAGGAGCAGCAGCGGGTCCTAAGGTAGGTCAACCAGCAAGAGAAGAATCGAAAATACGGGGTAAGAATGCTATGTCCAGCTGAATCCAGGAAGGAAGTGGTCTTGTAAGTTCAGCATCAGTGCTGTAAAGTCTTCCTCAACCCCCCACTGTGAGTTGGACTCTACAAAATTATTTTTTCCTCGAAAACAGGAAGTCTTCCCAGTACTCATTCCACCCTGGCCACATCCAACTGGTTCCACCAGTCAACACTAGTTATGCACCTGCCTTCAGTCAGGGGCTCTCCCTGACTGCCTGTGCCCTGACAGCAATTGCCCCGGGGACCCTGCATCTGAGATTTTGGCACACGTATCATGTATAGTCCAGGCAGAGGGAGAGGAAAGTTCAAGGGGAGACTGAGATTTGGCTGTCAGGAAATGTGGTCATACACGGCCAAGTGCAGTTAGTCACTCATCTCTGGCCCTCTGTGCAATGCTTTTTGAAAAAGGAAGCGATGTAACTGGGAATATATCACATGGAGGATACACTGTGCAAATACGGATAGCAACAATCAAACCATTAGCTCCGGGAAAGACATGAGGAAGATGCCATGTTGCACTGCAGCAAGGAGCCAGAACCTTAACAATGGGCTTTGTCAGGCCAGTAGTGTGCAGGTTGAGGGACTTGTCCCCAGGGAGAGAACTACCACGATTTTTAAAGTTTCTGACTAGGACCGAGGAGAACGTCGGCAATGTGTGTCCTAACTGTTGGAAATCTTGTTACAGCAGGATGTAGACAACCTGGTCCGACGCCAATGCCAGGATAGAAGGTCAAATTGAAGGCGGAAGAGAAATCACAGATAGACTGTCATCCCATGTCCAAGCGTGTTCCTTCACCTATTAAAATACACACAGTAACCTAAGAACTGCTGTGGGATTTCTGAACACCCGCCTACCCACCGTGAAAGTACTGACCCAGCGAGGGCACACCTTTGCTTCTGCGCAGCCCAACTTCTCCAAGCACTTAAGAGGCAGTTATCCCTCCAGCCTCCTAGTGGGTTACAGTGTTACTGGGTCCTGGTTATTTACACAGACGCAAAACAACGACGCTCTAGAGATTGTGACAATTTAAAGAATAAAGAAAAAAAAAAAAAGAATGCCGTGAGAGTCTAAGGCTGCCTCTCCTGTGACGAAACACAGCCGCGCGGGCCGCGGCGTCCCCGGGGCCGCTCCCGGGCCGGACTCCGCCCGCCGCAGTTTCGGGGCCGCGGCCCGGGGGGCGGCCCTGGCGGCGGAGACGCGAGACGCGCCGACGGAGAAGGGGGGACGGGCCGCGCGGGCGGGGCGGGCAGCCGGCGGGGGGCCCGGGGGCGGCACCTCGCAGTCCCCCGGCGCCCGGGGCCCGGCGGCCGCTCACCTGGTGCGTGTTGTTGGCCAGTTTGGCGACGAAGTCCCGGACCCGGCCGCAGTCCTGGTCCTCCTCGAGCGCGCTGCGGCGCCAACGACCGCCGCGGGGAACCGGGCCCCCGGGCGCGGCCGCGCGCAGCCCCCAGCTCACCCCGACGGGGCCGGACCAGCGCGACAGCGGCGCAGCGGGCGGCGGCGGCGCGTCCAGCCGGTCCTGGCCGAGGGTCGCCGGCGGCAACAGCTGGAGGAGGAGGAGGAGGAGGAGGAGGCCGAGGCCGTGGGGCCAGCGCGAGAGGCCGTCCGCAGCTCCCCGGGGCCGCTCCATCGCCGCCGAATGCCTACGCCGCCGACACCTGCCGCCCGGCGCGCCCGCCCACCCCCGCCGGCGCCGCGCCACACCCCCGAGCCGGAGCCCGGCGCTCCTTGGATACGCGCAGCCGGGCCTCTCCGCCCCCATAGGCTGGCCGCCTGTCCTTCTTCCCCGGTCCACTCCTCATTGGCTCGCGTCGGCTCCGGCTTCGGGGGTCCTGGATTCGGATGCCAAGATGCGGGACTGATTGGCTGGAACGTGGCAGAGACCGCTGAGGTCATTCCCCCATCGCCTGGCGTCTCCGGGGCTGGGCTTCCAGAGTTAGCGTAGGAGCTTCCCCCACCTCTTCGAAGCCCCCCGGCCCGTGGCGCCCAGACCTCTCGCTTCTCCCCCTGGCACCCTCAGGTTGGGGACCGGGTTATTCCCCCAACCACGTCTCCCCCACAGACACCCCTAAAATTCCTTGGGTTGCGACAGCGCCTGGAAAATCTCCCAAGGGAGTCTCTCAGCTGGCTCAGCTGGAAAAGGGGGCTTCGTCATGAACCGGGGCTTCAGGTTTTTAACCCTCGCGTACTGGAGCACCCATTGTCTAATGAAGCAGCCCGCCTCGCTGCCAGAAACGTACATGCGAACTGTGTGGGCTAGTCCTACGGAGGCAGATAGACATCAGAACATCCGTGACTCATGCAAGCTTGAAGAGTCCTCCACTCCACCACGTATGGTCTCACTCGCTTTCCTCTCCTACAGGGAGTTAGGCCAAAGGCAAAATTGCTTATTAGTTTCCCTGGACTTCCAAAGTAGCTTAGAAATCAGAGGTAGGTAAAAGGGGCAAGAGAGTCCCCCAGTGCTTACTTTAGACACGATCTTTTCATAGGTAGGTGCATGTTGTCTTTACCAAAGTGTCTTAACCCTGCCATGAGTGCATTGCACAAGTTTGGTTTTGAGTATATGATGCTCCCTAAATTAGCACCCTGCCTCTAATCAATAAAACAAAACCCCATGCTGTTCCCTTTATCGCAGAAACTGCACACTTAACTTTTAGAACATGCAGCGCAGGTAAAACCAGTTTTGAATCTTAACTTTACTGACTCCATCCCTTCGGAATGCTAGAAGTTGTTCAGTAGAAAGGGTAGCAAATAGAAAAATACTAAGCGTGCAAACGTTGCACCCAAATAAGACCACTAAAAA
Organism: Spilogale gracilis; assembly: GCA_004023965.1. Classification (NCBI taxonomy): domain Eukaryota; kingdom Metazoa; phylum Chordata; class Mammalia; order Carnivora; family Mephitidae; genus Spilogale; species Spilogale gracilis. The sequence continues at coordinate 6,236 of PITA01009789.1, forward strand.
GTACTTTTAGCTATAAACTGGAGGTAAATCCAAATGAGAATATATTACTCATTGTAGAGCAAAATGGTGCAATGCACCCAACCCAATGTTTACATTAAAATCCTACTCACAGTGCTTTGCGAATAAAAAGATTTACAAATGCACACTTTTTCCCAGAACAACCATGGCAAGACCTGAGAAGTGAAAAATATTTTTTAATGGCATCTGAGCGGGGTGGTGAAATCACTAGATTAGTTTTCCAAGTTCTCAGCTGCTGAAGTGACAAAGCTTGAAAACTGGTGTACAATTTGTTCCTTTCCATTAATTACCATGTGTCAGATTATTTTTTTAAATACAGATTATTTTTTAATCTATGTCAACTAGAGAGTAGATCACAAGACAGTCAGTTCCAGTAGCATGTGATTAGCTACGGAAGAAGAGGGGCTATAGAGGAATATTTCTTTGTTTGGGTGACACAAAGATGAATGGTCTATTGTCTTAGGGTCTTGAAAAGAAAAAAACAACTCAACAGTGCCATCTCCTGGAAAAATTGCTAAATTCACTTTAAAACAACTTAAATTGTTGCAGTTATCTCTAAGTTCACTATTGAATATATTGCTTTTTGTTACCTACCACATGCCATATTTCCTTCATCAACTGCATCAGCTACTAGGACATGGTACTTTGCATATGGCAGAGAAAATTTTTTGAGTGAATAAACTGTTTTAGAATTTTACTTTCATCTGACAAGGGCACTATGTACAAAAGTTGCACTGTCAGATCTCCCTTGTGAAATACTGCACAGAAGATCTTACCTCACTTAAAGGACTAAAATATATAAATTACTTATTAGTAAAAACTACCTCTCTCCAAGAAAAATTCTGTAGCAAGAAGATGAATAGAAAGTGGTTACACATCACAAAACCATCACTTTTCCTAGTGAGATTGTTTCTGATCCTATTTTTTTTAAACCAGAAGTCTTTTATTTATTTGACAGAGAGAGGGCACAAGCAGGGGGAGCAACAGAGGGAGAGGAGGAAGCAGGGTCTCTGCTGAGCAGGGAGCCCAATGTGGGCCTCAATCCCAGAATCCTGGGATCCTGACTGCAGCCAAAGGCAGAACTGTAACCACCAAGCCACCCAGGAACCCCTCTGATCCTATTTCAATTGGACACGAGAAACATAAAGTTTTAAAATTCTACAGCAAACCAAACTTCTTTTAAGAATGCTGAAATCCTATTATTTCAAGAATATAGAGGGTATGAAATTTACTCTCACCAGTTGTATAATCCAAGGTACAAGTAACACTGCCCAGGCAGCGAGAAGGGAAAATACTGTAAGGTGGGGCTAAGGGAGATATATTAAGATCTACTTTTCCCCGCATAATACCCATAATTCAGAGACACAACTCTCACCTCTCCCTAAAGGAGCATGCTTTGTGCATGAACCTACAGAATTCAGGGGAATGTTAATCTAGTTCTTCCCAGTAAAAGCTTCTTGGGAGCAGACTGTATCCAGTATTTTCACGGCTCTGTCCCCAGTGCCCAATACATTACTTGGCACAGCAGACACGTACTTGGTAAGTTTGTTAGATTTGAATAAATGGAAATTGATAGGATTTTTCAGTGGCATTTTCCACCAGGATTTGATAATAGATGAACATGAGAGAAATGAATCTCATGATTATTGTATTTATTTTTAAAGTACTCTCTATGCCTAGTGGGGGCTCAAACTCATGACCCTGTGATCAAGTCGCATGCTCTACTGACTTGAGCCAGCCAGGTATCCCTAGCATGTAGTATTTAATAACAGGGTTAAAGTCACTGGAACAGTCTCCAAAACATTGATGACAATATATTCTGGTTCCCTACTTTCCTTATGTGTATATCTAGGGCAAAATTATTTTCTTCCAAATGTTTCCTGCCATTGCAATTTCCAAACGTATATAAACACAAGTTTGTTTTTGTTGTTGTTGTTGGAAACAGTATGAAATTTAGTCTGAATTCAACTTGTCATAATCATGACTTTTTTGACATCGTGGGCTACAACTTTCTACAAATGTCAATGAAGATAATATGCAATCAATTCTGCATTATACACATATGGATTTGGGGCACCTGGGTGGGTGGCTTAGGCGTTAAGCGTGGATTAGCCATGTTGTAGATAGTGCAGGTACATTTCAAATTTCAGTGAGATTTCCTTACTACTCAGTAGGTACATAGGCTCCAAGAACCTGGCATTGTAAAATCAAGAGTTGATGATATGAAACCAGAAAATCTGAGTTCAAGTCCCCACAGCTTAATTTTCTGTGTCCATGGACATACAGCTTTAGATTCTTCATCTGTTAAGTATGATAATGATATCTACTAAATTTTGAGGGTTCCAATAGATTGATTCTTTAAATAATCTCAATGAGTCGTATAGTTAACTTCATTAAAAATGAAAATCTCTTCAAACTATCCATTGAGACACAAGAACCAGGACAACACTGTAGTTGGCTTAATTAATTCCAACCCTCAAAACATGTTTTTATGGTTAATTTGTTAACATCTCCCTCATATAAGAAAAGTGGCAAAAGTACCTATTTAATCAGGAGAAACTACAGGACTGAAATGGGTTCACAGTGGTATTAATGTCTCTGAAGGAGCTGGACTAGCTTGAGTTCCTTTGTCAACACCGAGGGATTCATAAGATGTTGATTCTTTGTAGACAGACACTAGAACAATTTTAGAATAGATACTCTGACAGGATAGGGATATTAATACCACTATCCTTTTTGCCCCTAACACAAGCATTTCAAACAAAATACTGCATTAGAAGAGAGAACAGTCTATTAACAAATTTTAAATTTTTCTTTATTTCAGAACCGCCTTTATGTACAGACATCATAAAAAAAATGCACGTATAATGGAGATCTTCCAAGAACAAGGGCTGAAATTAAAAGTTAAAAGCATTTAGGAGAACTGAAATTGTCCTGGAGAAGTTCTGAGGATCATGCTTCTTTAAATGTCCTTGATAACCTCTTCAAGTTCTTCCTTTGTGAACATGTGGAAATTCTGGCCGGGCTGCACTGTGGCTAGCTGGAAAGAAAGCAGAGAAGGGTTAAGGAGCTGGGCTCGATTACTCTGCAGATAGCACTAGGTCAGGAGAAGCTGTGTTAGTGATGCAGCTGTTCATTAGGAAATAAGGGATCTGCTGTCCCAGGGATATCCTTTCCAGCCGTAGTTTCCTAAAATAGCTCTCTAACTCCCAAATAAAAATTCTTATTGACCAATTTTCTATTTTGAGGTTAACTTACCACATAATAGTCAACCAAATGCCTGGGGTCACTGTCATTTTTTTGAAGTTACTTCAACAAGGAGCAGAAAAGCAACAGTAAATCACATGGGGTTAGTACTTTTTTCCATTAATGATTTCTTCAGAAATATATTAAAAGTGTATTTACACACTTGCAAGTGAAGCTTGTAGTGTGTGAGACCTTTGTTTCTTCATTCTGTGTTTCAATTTCCATCCGAAAAATGGGGATAATAGTAGCACTTAACTCATACAGAAGTTGTGAAGATTAAATGTGTTAATATATATATAGTGCTTACAACACTGTCTAGGAATAATAAGTACTATATATCATAATAAGTACTAAATAACTTATTATTAGGTATGTTGTATTCTCTAAAATTGTTCATAAGGCAACTTTTTTTTTTTATCTTTTTCTTTTTTTAAAGATTTTATTTTGACAGTGAGAAACACATGTAGAGAGGGAACACAAGCAGGGGGAGTGAGAGAGGGAGAAGCAGGCTTCCTGCCGAGCAGGGAGCCCGATGTGGGACTCGATCCCGGGTCTCCGGGATCATGACCTGAGCCGAAGGCAGTTGCTCAACCAACTGAGCCACCCAGGCGCCCCATAAGGCAACTTAACAACAAAATTTGTTTTGTTTTTTTAAAAGTACTGGCCATGAGGGTTGCCTGGGTGGTTCAGGCGGTTGAACATCTGCCTTCAGCTCAGGTCATGATCCCAAGGTCCTGGGATTAATCCCCGCACTGAAATCCCTGATCAGCAGGGAATCTGCTTCTCCCTCTCTCCCTCCCCCAGCTCCTGCTCTCTCTTGTTCATTCTCTCTCAAATATAAAAGAACTGGCTATGGAAAATGAAAGGATTCCATTAACACTGACAACAGGAAATCAGTTGTGATTGTGATATTAATAATAACCAACAGTTTAGATATAATCTATTTAAGCAATAAAAGACCAGGGTCAGAAGACAGTTAGTTTCAAATTTAACTAAAACTCTGACAACCTCTGTTGATAACATAGTCCCCCTTGTTTTGGGGCAATACTGAGCAATAGGTGCCACTTCACATTTGCTAAAAAGCTGTTTTATTTGTTTTAAATGTCATTTCCTCATATTGCCTTTTTCTTTAGACCTTAAATTAAGCATACTAGGGGCATTTTTGGTAATATTCATTGCTGATATTTAAAATAATTTGCAAGTTGCCAGAATTACCCCAATCCAATTACATGATGTTTATTATTTTCAGGTTATGATCTCATGGGTTGTGGGATCAAGCCCCATGTGGGGCTGTGTGCTCCGCTGGGAGTCTGCTTAAGACTCTCTTTCCTCTCTCCCTCCACCCCCCCCAAGCATTCTCCCTCTCTCTCTCTCAAATAAGTAAATCTGAAGAACAAACCAAACCAATTCAAAACAAAAAACACCAACAAAACGAAGCAAAACAACCTCTGTGAGGCAGGTAAAACACATTTTCTTTCATCGATCCAGTAATAATTATTAAACATGTGTGTACCAGTTACAGTCGTATTAGACACTAAGGATCCAAAGATGAAGAAAATTCCTTATTTACTAAGGGTGCTAGATGCCAAATGCTTTCAATGTTAGGTGTTATAACAGAGCTAAGCATGTGTAGAGCCACAAAGGAGTAACCTAGGGGAAGTCAACGAAGGTTTCAAAGAGAAGCAACTTCTAAGCTGTGTGTCTTCTTCTTCTTCTTTTTTTAAAAGACTTTTATTTATTCATTCATTTTAGGGAGAAAGAGGAAGACAGTGCACACACAAGTGAGTGGAGGGGCAGAGGGTAAGAGAGAATCTCAAGCAGACTCCATGCTGAGTGGGGAGCCCAAACTGGGGCTCAATCTCATGACCCTGAGATGATGACCTGAGCTAAAATCAGAAGTCAGATGCTTAATCAACTGAGTCACCCAGGTGCCCCTTGAGTTGTGTCTTAAAGTGGAGGAACAGAAGGGCAGGTTGAATGTGCAAATGCATAAAAGCAGGAAACAAGATGTACTTACAGTACAAAGTAATTCTGAATGCCTAGAGCAGAGGTTGCATATGGCGTGAGATAAAATGGGGAGGAGTAGGAAAGACAGTGTATTATATTGGTATATACTGGTTTGTTATAGGACCCTAAATCATAGCTGCGTTCAAATGTTGATTCTACCATTGCAATTCTGTTATTTGGGCATGATCCTACCACTTCAAAGCTTCAGTTTCCTCTTTTGTAAAATGGAAATAGGAATGTCAATCTTGAGAGTTGCTGTGGAAATTAAAAAAGATAACTGCATGCAAAATGCTTAGCAAGGTGCCTAACAGATTAAATATTATGACTTAAGAACAGTAAATCATTACGCCATGAAAGAAGTTTGGAATTCATCTTGTGGACAGGGGTCAGAAAAGATGTTTTTAAGTGGAGAACAAGCAAGACTAGATATGTGATTTAGAAAATCAACTTCAGTAGCACAGTGTGGGGGTGGGGGGTGGGTTGGGGATGGGGGAAATGGAATGAAATGAAGGATGGCAAGGCTATAGGCAGGAAGACCAGTTAGGAAACCTCTGAAAATGTAGAAGGCAGGAGAAGATTGAATGCCTGAACAAAAGAAGGCACTGCAAATAGGGATGGAGAGAGAGTACACAGACATGAGAGTTACCTAAAAGTGGGCAAAAAACAGTGACGAGAACAATTCAGTGAAGGTAAAAGGGAACCCAGAATCTTCTAGGTTTCTGCTGTGAATGATAGGTACACCAGTGGTGTTATCAACCAAGATTAGAAAGACAAAAAGATGAAATGGTTTTCAGGAAAGATAATGTTTAGTTTTAGAATTGTCAAAACCTTGAGAAGTCTGCTTCAGAAAGGTCAAATAATAGGTCTAAAATGTGACCATGAAATCTGACAAACAGGAGTTATCTTAGCAAAGAGCAATCTCAGGGAAATATTAAGTACAGAAACAAATGGTAGCAATTGAGGAATAAATGGAGGGACGCAATGAGGACAATGAACCTAAGGTTCTACTGGGAAGAGACCTGGCAATAAAGGTTACCAAAAATGATGAATGGAATAGTCCTCAGCAATAAAATGTAACAGACTACTGATACACACAGGATGATCTCAAAATCATTACACTGAATGAGAGAAGTTAGACACAAAAGAGCACATACCAAGTGACCCATTTATATGAAATTCTAGAACACCCGAAACAAATCTGTAGGGACAAAAACAGATCAGTGGGAAGGAATTGACTAAAAGCGGACATAAGAAAATTTTTTGGGATGACAGCAATGTTCCATATCTTTTTTTTTTTTAAAGATTTTATTTATTTATTTGACAGAGAGAGATCACAAGCAGTCAGAGAGGCAGGCAGAGAGAGAAGAGAGAGGAGGAAGGAGGCTCACTGCTGAGCAGAGAGCCCAGTGCGGGCGTCAATCCCAGGACCCTGAGTTCATGACCTGAGCTGAAGGCAGAGGCTTAACCCACTGAGCCACCCAGGTGCCCGCAATGTTCTATATCTTAATTGAGGTGGTAGATTATGTATTTGTCAAAATTCACTGAACTGTGTACTTAAAATAGGTTCATTTTACAGTATGTACACTTTATCTCAACAAAGTTGATTTTTTTAAAGACAGGATACTAGGTAGAAAGAGGAGTTAACAAAAGTGGATTTTGTTTTTTCTTTTAAGATTTTATTTATTTATTTGAGAGAGTGAGAACAAGAGAGAGCTCACACACAAGCAAGGGGAGGGGCAGAGGGAGAAGCAGGCTTTCCACTGAGCAGGGAGCCCGATGCAAGGCTAGAACCCGGGACTCCGGGATCATGACATGAGCTGGACATGCTTAACCAACTGAGCCACCCATTTGCCCCTGTTTTGTCTTCTAAAAAAGATGCCACTTGGAATTTTTTTTTTTTTTTTTGTAGAGAAGGGGAGATTGGGGATCCGAGTGACAACTGATGGAACAAGGCCCTAAATTAAGAGATGAAGGAGACGGGCTCTAGAGCAGTGGCTCCCATATGACTGACATTCTTAGACTGACCAACAGACTCACCCAAGGAGACTCCAAAAATACGACTTCCGGGCCTCATTTTAAAGATTGCTGGACAGCCAGATTTAGAAACATCAGAGTACTGGTGGAGTAAATTGTCTTGGACAAGTGAAAGTGCCTTTTTGTTTTAATGTGAATAAAACATAGTCAGGGATTAATGAGGTTAATAATAAAACATGAAGGAGACATCCGATGTTCTTTTCAAAACAACACTGAAACTGAATGAGCTAAATATCTTTGCAGTTTCAGATAAACCAAACAGGCCTCAGAACCTTCACTGTGAAATCAATAGAGCTACCTCTGAACTACTCTGAGGTGGGAAGGGGCTAGCCTTAGAAAAATGCCAAGACCCTATCTCATTCAGTACCAAGAAACACAAAGTACTAGAAAGAAAATGACAAAATCCCTCCTAAGGGTCAAGAAGGGGTATCACTGCATGTGCTGTAGTTGGTTGTCTCAGAGACTGGCAAGGGTTAAAAATCTCTGCTAAGAAAGTAAAAAACCCATCTCCATTCCAAACTCCTCCTCTCCCCATTACTGCTCAAGGAGTAGTACTCCCCACCCCACTCCCCACCCCTCTCTCCAGCTCCACTCAGACTGTCCCACCTTTAGGCCAGCCCCTGTTTTGGCATCCAAGTTTTGCCCCTCCCACTGCGGCTGGTGGAAGCTGGCTCTATTGGAGAGACATCCATAGGTCCTGAACCAGCAATCCTCCACCAGGGACTAACCCAAACATACATTATCTCAGTCTATGTTGAGTACCGCTGACAAATATCCCAGTAAGTGCTGGTTGGTTTAATTACAGATTACAGTTGCACTGCCTTTAAAAATTCTAATTGAAATATAATGTACACATATACTATGCCTACTATCCTGACTTTGTATAACTATCTGTTGGACAATTCCAGCCTCTGCTAGGTTTTTAAATTATTTTTTTCCATCAGTATTTTAATATAGCCCAGCAATCCTTCTACTCATCCCTGTCTTTTTTCCTGTGCATAATAACTCTTCCAAACAGTTCCCATTCTCCTTAATGCTACTGTTACATTCACCACCACCTCCTCCCTGAGCAAATGATATAAACTATCACCAGGCAAATATAGGACCTCTTTTCCATGTCTCCTGCAACCTACCCTATCTTTACTCACCACTACCTCCTTTTCTCCCATCTACTCTTAGCATCCTAAATTAAAGGGCAGTCAGAATCTGGTCCACAACTGTCAAGCCATCTCCTACTATCTCACTACTTTACATTTATCTCACAACCCAAGTCAGAAAACCCTCAAAGTCCCCTTTTACAGGGGTGCCTGGGTGGCTCAGTAGGTTAAGGGTCCAACTCTTAGTTTTGGCTCAGGTCTTGATCTCAGAGTTATGAGACCTAGCCCCTCATGCCTGGGCTCCCTGCTCAGCAAGGAGTCTGCTTAAATTCTCCCTTTGCCTCAGCCCCTCCGCACACTGTGTTCTCTTGTGCTCGAGGAAGCACTCTCTCAAATAAATCTTTAAAAAAAATTCCTTTTACATACAATGTTATTTTATATCTTTGAGCCTTTGTATATGGCTGGAGTTCCCTCTTACTGGAATACCCTTCTCTTCTTTCCTGAGCATCACCTCTTCCAGCCAGCTTTCCTAATGTCCTAGTCTAAGTTACCAGTTCTTATGAGAATCCATTCTGATTACTATTACAGAAGTATTGCCTTGAACTGTTATTATCTATATGTCCCCTATATTACACAGTATACCACCTGAATGGGAACTGGATTTTCTGTGTCTGTATCCCTTAGCATCTAGTGTAGTACTGGACACATAATAGCTCTTCAATATAAAGCTGAATGAGTTCTTTACTCTTGAAAACCAACTCTTTCATTTGTACTAAGCCTTCCCTCTTTTAGAACTTTTCCATCACTATCTAACCTCTACTTTTGTTTCTTTCTTTTTTAAAAAGATTTAATTTATTTCTCAGAGAGAGAGAGCACAAATAGGGGAAGGGACAGGCAGAGGGAGAAGCAGACTCCAAGCTGAGCAAGGAACCGGATGTAGGACTCCATCCCAGGACCCAGGGGCTACAACCTAAGCCAAAGGCAGATGCTCAACCAACCAAGCAACCCAGGAGTCCCTGCTTTTGTTTCCTTTAAGATTTTTCTATATGCTAGTTTCTTCTCAGTCTATGAAAGTATTTTCAAGTCTTTTATCATCCTTAAAAAGACAAGATATCCTTTAATACTGCCTTCTGTGGACAGTAGTCACTTCTTGAGAAACGAGCACATTCTTGTTTTGTCCACCTCCCTTCTAGTCTTTAACTCATCTAATTCTGGCTTCTGAGGTTACCACCTACTCAAAAGATAGTAATAACTTCTGAAGGGCTGAGCATACAAAAATGTGATTATCTCCATCCATTCAAACTTCGGCAATGGGAACTATGATACCTGAATAAAAAACAACAGAACAGAAAAATACCTCTATATTAGTTGCATTCAGCTTCTCCTCCATTACTTGTTTGAGGATGATGAGTGAAGACTTGATGGCTTCTTTCAGTGTCATAGACTTGAAACAAAAAGAGTAAGAAGAATCACAATTATAATATGATTCCGCTTTCCTGCAAAGATTTCCCCTATAGCTCCCTGAAGAAATGACTTAGCAAATAACAAATCAAGCAGCTTAATGAGTACAGTACATGACAAGTATCTCTACAATTCAAGTAACGTCAATAAGTACAATACTTTTATTCAAAGGGAAAAAGAAGTCCTATTTTGAATCAGATCAAAGTCACCAACCTTCATATAAGTGATCTTTGAAGAAGCAAAAAGGGCTACACTTCTGTAGTTATCTTCTCTTAATAACTGAAGCAAGATAATATTGGGAATATCCTATGAATAATAATTCCCAAATGATCTAAAAAGGCAGCCCACTGGTTTAGGAAATCTGTTCTTATACTGTTTTGAACCCACAAACCCAATGTTTTCTATACATAAAATCAAAACTACCAGGGGTTGATGGAAGCAGGCATCCCTGTGTGAACCATGTAAATAATAAGTATGGCAGCCTTCAACCACAATGAGTCAGCCAAAACCAAGCCTTCCCATCCCACAAGATAAAAAGTGCCAAATGCCTACCTGCTTCAAGAGCCAGACTAGGAAATACAACTGTTAAAAGTAAAGCTGTAAAGATAAAGGATAGGGTGCCTTGGTGGCTCAGTGGGTTAAGCCTCTGCCTTTGGCTCAGGTCATGATCTCGGGGTCCTAGGATCGAGGCCCACGTCGGGCTCTCTGCTCAGCAGGGAGCCTGCTTCCTCCTCTCTCTCTGCCTGCCTCTCTGCCTACTTGTGATCTCTCTCTCTGTCAAATGAATAAATAAAATCTTTAAAAAAAAAAAGATAAGGACAAACAAGCTGTGGTACCTCTATACCATGGTATACTACTCAGCATTAACTACTGGTAAGTGCAAAAACACGAATGGAACAGTATATTGAACAAAAACAGTTTACTGAACAAAAAAGGGCAAACACAAAATACAAACTGTATGACTGCATTTATAAATGACAACAGACAGGACTAATCTCTAGTGGTAAACATGGTTACCAGGGAGGAAGAGGGTGACTGGAGAGGGGATAAGCATTTTAGGGAGTGAGAGAAGTATTCTACATCTTGTTTTAGGTGGTGGTTATAAGAATAGACAGAACTGTCAAACTCCTAGAAATGAACTCTTAAGGTCTGCCCATTTTATGGTATGTAGATTATACCTTGATTTTAAAAAATAATAAAATAAAAGTTGTGAGTGCTCAATTACCTTGTGGTAAACTTCTTGCAAGGAGCTCTGGGCACCCTCTGAAGCAGAGCCAATTGCTCGAGCATCACACTGTACAAAGGTCCCAGATGGGTCCATGTGAAACCTGCAAAACCCCCCAAGAGAAGAGAATTAAAAAACTGAAGAGTGATGGCACTTTAAGAAACAAACATCTTGCTAAAGAATATAAATGCTTGGCCCTGCGGCCAGAAAGCCACTGAAATACTGAGGCACAGGTCCAAAAGACATTCTGTGCCTGGAGAAATCAGATCCTTTAAAAAGTGCTTAAACTAATAAATTCCTCAGAGATTTAGAAGTATAGGAGATATAAATATGGCACTCACATATGCCTATCTAAATAGTTGAGGCTGAGGATCAAATCAATATTCTAAAGCGGGCGCCTGGGTGGCTCAGTGGGTTAAAGT
>PITA01009789.1:17845-75573 GCA_004023965.1 Spilogale gracilis
AAATAAAATCTTAAAAAAAAAAAAATCAATATTCTAAAGCAAAGCTCTAAAATACATCCTGACTATAGTAACCAAGTTACTTTTATTTTTTTTATTTAATTTTTAAAAAAGATTTTATTTATTTATTTGACAAAGAGAAACACAGCTAGAGAGGGAACACAAGCAGGGAACACAAGGAGTAAGAGAGGGAGAAGCAGGCTTCCTGCCGAGCAGGGAGCCTGATGCGGGGCTTGATCCCGGGACTCTGGGATCATGAATGACCCAAACCAAAGGCAGATGGTTAAGGACTGAGCTACCCAGGTGTCCCACCAAGTTACTTTTAATTCTTTCCAGAATTAGAAGTGGTGCCAATAGGGGGAGTTCATAGAATCCCCAAATCTGTCTTTGTATGAACAGCACACAATTACTGAACTTCATATGGCGTTAGAAGCCCTTCATTTTTTGTAATTCTACAATAATCTTCTCAGTTGATTTGAACGACCAGTCCCCATCCCAAATTAAAATAATTCTACCAAAAAAGACGCAGGAAAAATGGCAAATTATTCTTACAGCTGGGGTCCTTTCTCGTCAACTCCTCCAAATAACAGTGCTACTCCAAAGGGACGAGACTAGAACCGAAAAACAAGAGTTATTAAGATAACTAGCTATTGAAGTAAGTGGTGAGAGGGGCTGGGAAAAAGATTTGTTCGGAGGACAAATGTCCTAGGTCCCTTAGAACGGCAAGAAAACTTGACACAAACACCACACTCACCATGGCACCTGGATCTGCATCTTCTTCTCCAAACTGAAGAGCTAGATTGGACACAGCCTGAGTCACACTCTCCACTGTCATTGTCTCATTGTAGGTGAACCAATGGTTCTAGAAGAAGAGAAAGACATGGTCTACCTCTTCTTCCTCTTTTTTTTTTTTTTTTTTTTTTTTACGGTTTATTTATTTATTTGAGAGAGAGAGAGAGAGAGAGCACGCGCGCGCATGAGAGCATGTGCAGTGGGGGACAGAGAGGGAGAGAAAATCTCAAGCAGATTCCCTACTGAGCACAGAGTACGATGCCCCTACAACCTTGAGATCAAGACCTCAGCTGAAATCAAGAGTTGAACACTTAACTGATTGAGCCACCCAGGTGCCCCTAAGTGGCCTACCTTTAAATAAGAGAAGTATTAAAGAAGCCCACCATCTCACTACACACATCCTGTGAACTACGGTTGCAAACTGAATGCTCAGCTCCATTGTGTTTTCCTTAACTAAACTTGAATGCTTGGGACTACATGAAAGGAAGAGAAATAGCTCTGAAAATAAACCCTGATCAAAAGGACTCTAAGCAAGGCAGACTAGAGGATTACTCCATTGAAAAAAAGAGTTAACCCCTCGCAGCACCAACCTTAGTTTTTTCATTAAAGTGAATGCTAACAGCTAAGTGCCACTTTCCCCCATGATGACCCTATGTCATCATTGTACTGGTGTTTAAATTAATGACTTACTTTTATGTAAGTACTGACAACAAAGTTGAAAATAAGTGCAAAAAATTTTACAAATCAGGTATTTTTCTTCCTTACTGGTTTACTCTCCAAGCAGAAAATATCAGTATTCCTGACCAGTACTTGTCACCTGGTACATAACATTACTTGCTGTTATTTACAAGCCCAGCACTAAAGGCAGTTGGGGCAGAATGTCCCTTAGCTACATCCACTTCCTGCTATGGCGCTCCCACAGGAAGTCAATTAGGGTCAGAATGCAATGCAAAGCTTGCTTTATATAAGGCAAATCGAAAAGAAGCAAGAGACTGCCAGCACTATTTGCCGGGGCTTCCTTAAAGCTGCAGTGGTTGGATGGCTAGACTTGAAACCTCAGAAAGTTATAAACTAGGGATTCTACCCAAAATCACTCCCAAGAGCTACATCTGATAGTAACACAGATAACCTGCAATACAGCTCAGGCGGCTATACCACCATGAAACAGGGAACTCAAGCACCATGGGAAAAAGGAGAGATGATGCTAATTTTACCTGTGTCTCCACTCTGGCTTTATCAATTAAAGTCTTAGCATCAGCAATTAGCCCACTCATGGCACAACCTGCAACGTAAAAGCAATAGTGACTCAGGGGCCAAATCCTTGCAGGACTTTCATCCACTCAGGAAATACTGAAATACTGGAATGGAACCGTGACAGCCACATAGCAATCCCATAGCAAAATACCCAAGAGATAAGATGGGAAATTATGTGATTATCTGTACTGAATACAAGTATAATTATATTACAAATGTATAAAAAACCATCCACAATAACATAGAAGTCCAATATTAATTAAGATAGAAGACAGAAGAACCAAACATGTAGTTCCACATTATTACATCCTTAAACATCCCTTCAGCACTCTTTGCAGACCACAATGCACTTTCAAACTAAGCAAACAATAACATTTCAACAGAAGAAATTAATATTATATAATATAAAGCCAATGACTCTCTTAATATAGCTACTTGGACATACCACCAACTCAAACCAAGTTCTTTCTCTTCTAAACTCCTTGGCCCGTTCACAACCAATTAGATCTGAAATTCTATCAGTCTCTATCAAATTAACATGTCTGTCATTAATCCTTACTTTCTCCATTCTCTGGCTACTGCTTTGATTAAAACCCCTCATCATCTGCATGTGGACTAAAGCAAATTTCTTACCTCCTCTCCTTACATTTAGTCTCAGCCCTCTTCACTTTACTTGCAACCTTGTTATCTGAATGGTCTCTCTAAAATACTAATCTAATCATATTACTTTAATGCTTAAAATCTTTCTCATCAATGCAAAACAATTAAGTTCAAGCTCTTCAGCAAGTAAAAAGGATTCCAACTGTCTGATCCCAGACTCACTTCTTGCTATAGTCCACCTTCCAGTCATACCAAACTGCTTGTGTCAGTGTATTTCACATTTTACGCCATCAAGGGTTTGCTCATGTCTATTCCCTCTAACCAGAGCGTCTCCCTTGCTATACCCAGACACTTGTTCACTTTGTGAACACTTCCTGATCTTTTACAATTCAACTCAGCTCAAGCTTTACCATTATGAATCCTTTTCTGAATACCCACTACCACTGGCCCCAGACAAAACAAATTATTTCCTCCTCTGTACCCCTACTAAACACATACTACAGCCTTTCTTAATACCTACCTAAACCACTCAATTGCATTTACTTATTTACATGTTCACCTCCACTATTAGGCAGTATGCTTCTGAAAGACAAGGACTATTTCATTTCTCTCTGTATCCTGGCTGACTAGCATATATCTGGCACATAGTAGGTTCTCAATTTGCTGAACGAAGAGACACAGATCTATCTCCAAAAGACAGATGAATTGAGATAAAGTAGCCACAATGTTCTAATCTTAAAAGTTTAAATCTGTTTCTCTGTGAAAGAAATAATGTCAAGCTCTCAGAGTCACCATGGCATTTGGTTCTGAGGCTTTCAAATCATTATTTTACTGATGTTTCATTAATAAGATGACTAGTAGGTTAAGAAAATCTGGACAGCCAACTAAAATGTCACGCTATAAAATAAACAGAACTATTCACGCTGTAATGCTACAGTGATGCCAGAAGCTAAGGTTGAGGGAGTTAGAGACCAAGAAAAGGAGTGCTGGGGAGTGGGTGGGGAATGTACGGGGTGACAGGGAGTAAAAAGATAAATCTGAAAACAGAGGAAGAAGATTGATCTGCTCAGTCTAATGTTCTTATGCTCTCTGAACCTTAGTCACCCTAAAGATCTTTAAGGATTCCTCTTTTCAGCAGATACCTCTAGTTTTCCACATAATCCTCTGCTCCTGGTGGTTTCTTACCAGGACTAACATTATGCATCACGGAAGACCCAATCATCATAGGGAGCTGGCCTATGATTCCACCTTTACATATTTCAACAACCATCGCATTTGCCAAGTCTAAATTTGAAGGAGAAAGTAATTTCTGGGAGTAGGTGAGCTCTACAACTGCTTTCTACTCTTATGCACACTGGCCTAGTACCTGAAGAATAACAGCTAACAAGGGGATAAGATGTTCATTTAATACATCTCCCTTGGAACACCAAAGAAGACTAATTAACCCAAGCCAGATCCTATAGAACAGCTTTCCCCTATTCCTTACCTATGTGTGCATCGATCTCTACAATTTTCTCAATGCTGCTTGGCTCCATGAGTGGGGAGGTAATTCTCTTCTCCACAGCTAGGCACACACCCTCTGATGTCTGGATCCCAATGGCTGTAGAACCAAGCTAGAAAGAAATGCATTATGGTTATCATGTCAAAGAACAGTCCCACATACTCACCAGGAATCTCTCTAAATAACTTCACAAGATAAAAGCTTCAATGAGCCATATCTATTATGCAGAGAATAAGCAGCACCCTAATAAGTAATGTACTACTCCTATCAATGGCAAGAACACTGATTTATAGAATTTTGTTCTTCTAAAGGGAAAGTTCACTAAGTTCTTGAAAATACCTGGAAAATGATGAACTTTAATGCCACTATTTTGGAGGAGGAGATTCTAAAGTTCTAAACATAGTGGGGAAAAAGTAATAAAATTCTAATGTTTTTCTTTCCACCTCTGCTATCTTGCTTAACCTGTCCCAAAAGGTTATATTTCTCAAATCTACAACATAACCTCCAGAAAAATAACGTACTTGGGGGCGGGGGGAGGGAAAGAAAAGAAAAAAACACGAACACCACGAGCAACGTAAAAATATTAATCTTCTGAGGTCACTAGCACTTCACAATATAGCTTAATTCCATCTCCCATCTCTGTGACATCACCCTAATCACCATCCCTCTATATCTGTTTCTTTATCTGTAAAATACATCAAGAAGAGTAAATGTATTAATATATAAAAGGATTAAAATGGTGTCTGGCACATAATAAATAAATAACAAATTTCGTCATTCATCTTATATGTCTAGATTACTTCAACAGCCTCTTACTTATGCTCCCCAACTTAAATCTCTCTCAATGTATATTTCATGTTATGGCCTGACTAATTTATTAAAATGCTATTTCCATTATACTTCTTCTCTGAAGAATTAACATCTCCCTATATTGCCTGTAACATAAATTCCACATAAGCTTCCAGAGCCCTCAAAACCTAATCTTGCCTTTCTCTTCCAACTCTATTGCTCATTATTCTCCAACAAAATCCACCAGGTATAGCCCAACCCATTTTCTTTCTTTTTTTTTTTTTTTTAAGATTTTATTTATTTATTTGACAGAGAGAGAGAGATCACCAATAGGCAGAGAGGCAAGCAGAGAAAGAGGGGGAAACAGGCTCTCCACCGAACAGGGAGCCCAATATGGGGCTCGATCCCAGCACCCCGAGACCATGACCTGAGCCGAAGGTAGAGGCTCAACCCTCTGAGCCACCTAGGTGCCCCCAACCCATTTTCTTATGCCATTTTATCCCTACCTTCACACCTCTGCTCATGCCTTCTCTCCCTTGGAATACAATCTTCTCTCTGACTATCCAAATTCCACCCACCATTCATAAAATCTCCAATGATGACTAAATGTGCTCTTTCCCCTGAATTATCATTAATATTTAGTTGGTTCTACAAAGCAATGGCTGCCAGTGCAATCATCAGAGTCCTGGAACCTATCATTGCAAAGAAGTCCAAAGAATTCCATGAATCATTATGCCTAACATATTTAACATGTCTGCACACTGAATGACCATCTCATACACAGATATATTATTTTTCAAATGTGTAAAGTTGTGACTTTGTGTTTTTAATGTATATACCAGCTTTTTACTATGTATTTTCTTTTTTTTTAGAGTTCACTATTTTTTTAAGATTTCATTCAGTTTTTAAAGATTTTTTTATTTACTTATTTGAGAGAGACAGAAAGAAAGAGAAAGCACAAGCAGAGGGAGCAGCAGAGGGAGAGGGAGAAGCAGGCTCCCCACTGACCAGGGAGTCTCAATTCCAGGAATCTGAGATCATGACCTGAGCCAAAGGCAGACGCTTAACCGACTGAGCTGCCCAAGCATCCATGATATATTTTCTTAATCAGTGTTTACATGCATACCTATAGAAGATGAACTGTTAAAGAATTTTATGTTAAAAAAATGAGTGTTCTTACTTCTAGTTAAAGGCATAGACTGAACACACACATTAGCTCTACTCCTTCCCCCAGCCTGGCAATAGTACAAGATGAAAGATGGTGGGGGTGGGGTGGGGTAGGGTATGCACAAATATACTAGGACAAAGAAAATGAGTAAAGACATAGCAACAAAATTTTGAAAAATGAAGATGGGTTAATGATAATTTACTTAGCAGACCTGAGAATCTGAATCCTTAACCAGTCGTAAAGAAAATTAAGAAACAACCTGATTTATATCACAGAACCCTCAAAAAAGGAAATGGTGCTAACAAGGACCTGTGGAAATAGAAACAGAGGAACTAAAAATTGCAGTTATCAGTTCAATGTCTACCCAAGAAACCGATTTCCAGATCCCCTCCCCTATGCTTGTAAAGCTAGATGATGGCCTCCATCCCAACTCCTGCAGAAGACTCTAGAGAGTATAAAACAGGGTGGTCTTTCGATTGGGGGACATTGAGCACAGTCAAAAATAGGAGTACTAGAGTGAAAACAAGGGTAAGGGAAAAATTAAGTAAAATTAAGTAGAAATAAACAAGGGCATTAAGTAAAAATTGACAAACTTAATGTTAAGAACCTCAGTCTTCTTTCCCCATTCAGCTCTCAGAAGCTAGTGGCCAAAACACTTTTCAGGCACTAAATGAGAAGGGGCAGTGATTTTCAAACTTTTTGAAATCTACAAAATCTACATTAAGAAATTCATTTTGTGGGACGCCTGGGTGGCTCAGTTGGTTAAGCCACTGCCTTCGGCTCAGGTCATGATCCTGGAGACCCGGGATCGAGTCCCACATCGGGCTTCCTGCTCCGCGAGAAGCCTGCTTCTCCCTCTCTCACTCCCCCTGCTTGTGTTCCCCTCTGTCAAATAAATAAAATCTTTAAAAAAAAAAAAAAAAAAATTCATTTTGTATCATGATCAAAACACACAAAAAGATACAAATATAACAGAAACAACATGGAAAAAAACACAATGAAACACTCATCAAAACTATGAGCAAGGTATTCTGATATCTTCTGTTTTTAAGAAGAAATGCTTCCATGACCCACTAAATTGATTTCAGTGACCACTAATGGGTCCACATTAAATTAAAAGCCTAAATTAAAAAACACAGCTCTAAAAAATCTAAATTAAAGAACACAGCCTAAATTAAAAAACATAGCTCTAAAAAATCTAACCAGTTCGGGGCACCTGGCTGGCTCAGTTGGAAAGGCATGCAACTCTTGATCTCAGGGTTGTGAGTTCAAGCTCTGCACTGGGTGTACGGATTACTTAAATAAATAGGAAGGGAGGAAAGGGGGAAGGGAGGGAAGGAAGAAAGAATCTAACCAGTTCAAGAAGGAAAAAAATCAAAAGAAAACAAAAATTCCCCGGGGCACCTGGGTGGCTCAGTTGGTTAACTGCTTTTGACTTGGATCATGAAACTGGGGTCCTGGGATCCCTGCTCAAGGGAGGAGTCTGCTTCTCCCTTGTCCTCTGAACCACCCCTAACCACCCCCAACTCGTGCACATACTCTCTCACAGATAGATTAATAAAAAAAAAATCCTTGTCTGATATATTTCATCCATTAAATAACAGGACACTAATAAGAAAGGAAAATACAAAAGAGCTTAGAAATACTTTCTTATGAAACTACATAAGAACCTTTACCAAACTGAAGGAATACATGAAAAGAAAAAAGGATGACACACAGGAACCAACACAAGAGGGAGTTAAAAGGGATCCCCAGGGGGCGCCTGGGTGGCTCAGTGGGTTAAAAATCTCTGCCTTCGGCTCAGGTCATGATCTCAGGGTCCTGGGATCGAGGCCCACGTCCGGCTCTCTGCTCAGCAGGGAGCCTGCTTCCTCCTCTCTCTCTGCCTGATTCTCTGCCTACTTGTGATCTCTCTGTCAAATAAATAAAATCTTAAAAAAAAAAAAGGGGGGGGGATCCCCAGGATGATGTTGACAGAATATGATGAGTGTACAGCTGTGCAGTATGCCCAGAGAACTAGCTCCAACTGGAGCAGTGAGAAGGCTCAAAGATATATTTAAGAATTTTTTAAAAATATTTATTTATTTATTTATTTGAGAAAGAGACAGAGCGTGCACATGCAAGAAGAGGGAGGTGCAGAGGGAGAGAATCTCAGGCAGAGTCCCCACTGAATGCAAAGCCTAACATAGGGCTTGATCGCACCACCCTGAGATCATGACCTGAGCTGAAATCAAGAGTTGGATGCTGAACTAACTGAGCCATCCAGGCACCCCTACTTAAAAATCTTTTTTTTTTTTTTTTAAGATTTTATTTATTTATTTAACAGAAACACAGGGACAGAGGGAACTCAGGCAGGGAGACTCAGAGAGGGAAAAGCAAGCTTCCCACTGAGCAGGGAGCCTGATGGCGGGGCTCGATCCTGGGACTCTGGGATCATGACCTGAGCCCAAGGTAGACGCTTAATAACTGAGCCACCCAGGTGCCCCCGCCTTTTTTAGATTTAAAAATCTTTAATCGAATACTTAATGTTCCTACATGTTTTGAGAAGATATATATATATAACCTGGAGAGACTCTGGGTATGATTTTATGATATACATATATTAAATTAAGCAAATTTCTTAAAAAGAGTTCTCAATTCTGAGGAAAATACTGTGCAGAAATGGAAAAATGGCTCAGCTGTGAATAACCATTTACATAGTTAATACTGATATAAATGTTGACTAATCTTACAAAATTACGATATATATGATATAGAGTGGGTTGCCTTACTGTCACCCCAGTAGGAAATTGTGTGTGGAGTGTCTGTCTGTCTAGGTGCCATTAGGGGCAGAAATCATCATTCTCCATAACATAAAGTCTATGGATAATGCCTGAGCAAAACAAAACAAAAATATGTAAATCTGTGCTAGAAATATGGAAGTAAGTGCCAAGAAATTATCAGCTAAAGACTTAAAAGTGTTGCCTTAGGGAAGCTGAGGGTAAAGGGGGCAGTCCTCAGGAACTGCTGCTTTAGTTACAAAGTTTATATAATTATTTTATCTTTTGACTCTAAAACTACCTACAGGTATGCCTTAAGAATAAAATTTTAATCAGAAAATATTATCAGAGAATTAAATCTGGCACTCAGTTGCCCTCTAGTTGTTTTATGTATTCTGTATTGCTCTTTCATCTCCAACTGAACAGAGCAAGACAGAACTCATACCTACTTTTAAATTTTATCTAGCAGAGTTGTTCTCAACTAGGAACCCATTTTACCCTCTAGAGGACATGTGTCTGGAGGGCAAAGTTTGGAGACATTTTTGGTTGTCACAGTTGGAAATGTGAGAGCTACTGACATCTAATGGTAGAGGCCAGGGATTCTGCT
Organism: Spilogale gracilis; assembly: GCA_004023965.1. Lineage (NCBI taxonomy): Eukaryota > Metazoa > Chordata > Mammalia > Carnivora > Mephitidae > Spilogale > Spilogale gracilis. The sequence continues at coordinate 27,313 of PITA01009789.1, forward strand.
AAACATTCAACATCCTTGCACAGGATGGTCCCCCAACAAAGAATTATCTGGTCCAAAGTGTCAATAGTCCCTGGGTACTATAATTATTTTATGAATGAACCATTATCATATTATAAAAATAAATTCTCAGCCTGCTCAATTTGGCCTCCAACTTAAATAAATTCCTAAGCTTCTACTCCAAAAAAGGGTTAATATTTTCAAGACTGTCTACTTTATAAAATATATCAAAATCAAGATTTCTTTTTTTGAACACTTTCATTTACCTCCAGATGTTTCAGTATTACAGTTCTGCCTAAACTTCACCCCACCCCTTGGTGGGGATAGGGGAAACAGAGAAGGGAAGTGAGAAAACATTTGAACAGATTCTTGTAGTACTTTTTTTGTTTTGTTTTGTTTTTTAAAGATTTCATTTATTTGACAGTGAGAAACACAGCCAGAGAGGGAACACAAGCAGGGGGAGTGAGAGGGAGAAGCAGGCTTCCTGCCAAGTAGGCAGCCCGATGTGGGGCTCAAACCCGGTCTCCAGGATCATGACCTGAGCCGAAGGCAGTAGCCCAACCATCTGAGCAACCCAGGCGCCCTCTTGTAGTACTTTTACAGTATAACCCACAGTAACCAATGACCAGTTGCTCCGTATAATATGGTAATTTTGAAACTGCCACAGATTATCCTTCCTTCCCCCAAAAAAACCTACTCTAAAGGCAATTTTTTTCTGCTGGCTATATCTCACCCACGCCATCCATATAGTACCTCCAAATGATAATTTCTACATGTCAGCCATTCTTAGTCATTTCTCCAGCTCCTTTTATACTACTGAATACTTAAGGTTATCAAATTGCTTTCTCACTGGCAACTCATAAGTTGTCAAGGCAACAACCAGGTTATTTAAATACCAAAGAGCCTGACTTCACACAGGTTAAGTCACATCTATTAAGGGCCACATGCCTAATTCTATCTTAGTCCAACACAGGGCTAGAGATCAGATACCATCTAATTATCTTTAGGCAATCTGGAAATCACTAGCAGTAAGGAGCTTAAAGGAGAAATCCAAAAACCCTGAGGATTATTCTTGGTTTGCACATCTCAGTGGGACTGTTGTCTTTAGAGGTTCAAAATAAGTGCCACAGCTTGGAATTGTGATAGTTTCATACTTCATAGTATGTACGGTTTCAATATAGGGCAAATGTGATCAGAATCAGAGACATGCACTTGTTACTGGCCCATCATTTTCTGTCCCATTATCTATCATAGTGCATCCACTTTTATTTCTATGTCTTCAACTAATCAAAATCTCTTTTGCCCTTTCCCAGGTTCTCATATAACCATACACTCTTTCTAAAACAGGTAACTAAGAGAGAAACACAGTAGCTCTCTTCAGTTATGTGAGGAACTGTCCTTGGAGACTTCAACATCCTGTATAGTTCAAGGGCAAAATTAGGGCCAAATGAAGGAAATTACAGGAAGCTAAACTTTTCATTCAATTCAAGGATAAATTTCTTAACCATTATGCATTGTTTTCTAACAGAATAAACCACCTTGTGAAAAAATATTCTATCACTAGGACTCTACAAAAAGAGACTCTTTAAGGATGTAGAGGCGATTGAAGCACAAGGTAAAGGGTTGGACTAGATCAGGGATTCTCAACCCTAGATATGAGAATCACTGAGGGCATCCTTAAAAATACTGATGCCTGGACCTTACCCTGGACAGCCTATATCAGAATTTAGATTATCCATAATTCAACAAACACACATTCTATGTGATAAATAACTTTAAGTATAGATAGCTTACTTACTAATTTTCTGAATACCGGTTGGAACTATTTGATTTTGTTACTAGATAACAAGACACATCTCTTATTCAGTCCTAAAAGTGTCTGGTACTCGGGGCACCTGGATAGCTCAGAGGGTTAAGCCTCTACCTTTGGCTCAGGGCATGATCTCAGGGTCCTGGGATTGAGCCCAACATCAGGCTTTCTGCTCGGCAGGGAGCCTGCTTCCCCCTCTTTCTCTGCCTGCCTCTCTGCCTATTTGTAATCACTCTCTGTCAAATAGATAAATAAAATGTTCAAAAAAAAAAAAGTGTCTAGTACAAATCCACAACCTTACTATCAGAATGCAGGTGATTAGTTAAAGGATTTGTTCAAAACCCCTCCCAGGTGCTAGCTCTAGATTTCTATACTCGTCTCTTTATAGCCAAGATTATGAACACAAGCATGTCCCTCTAGCCCCACTGAGAAAAAGCTACATAATTATGAAGCAGTCATCTCTTCAAAAGATTTTAGGAATGAGATGGAAATTGCTATTAAAATGGTTAGTAGGGGTGCCTGGGTGGCTCAGTCAGTCAAGTGTCTGCCTTCGGCTCAAGTCATGATCTTGGGGTCCTAGGATCAAGTTCCATTATAGGGCTCTCTGCTCAGGGGAGAGTCTTCTCCCTTTTCTTCTACCCTTCCCCCAGCCTGTGTGTGCACTCTCTAATAAATAAAATCTTTTTAAAACTCCAATAAAATGAAATGGTTAGTAGTTGGTTAGAGGGAAATAAGGAATATTTTTTTAAAAGAATAGCTAAAACACATTTATTCCAAATGTTCTACCAGCAAAACATTAGGCTACCATGATTTTCAAAACCTTGCCCCTTGAAACTATACCTTGATAGCTTCAATGGCATATTCCACTTGAAATAATCTTCCTTCAGGAGAAAAAGTATTCACGCCCCTATAATTGAAAACAAAAAAAAGGGATTAAAAATTGTCAGAAAAAAATAAATGTAGACATATGAAACTCAAATTCCTTGACATCTAGCTCAAATGAGTAAAAGATGTGCATATTGTCCTTATTCTCCTTTGCCCAAAACAATCTAGCTATTTTTTTGTACAATAACAGTTTTTCAAGAAAATGGAACTCATGTATGTAATACTTCTCTGTCCGACTCCCAGAGACTTCAAATTGGTCAAATGAGAACAGGTAACCTTCTGCCTCAACCCTGAATCAATCTGCAATTCCTTCAGTAAATTCATGTCCCAAAACTACCAGGCAATTCCCAAGTAAATAAGCATTTATCCTTATCCTCTTCCTATTACATACATTTGTTGTTAATATCTTACTTTTCAGTAAAAGTCAGTTACAGGTACATTTCTCTATTTATATGAATTAGGACTGGTATCTTAAACAGATAGAGATCTGTGCAGTTTCTAAAGCCTAAGCTAGTTTATCTATTCCATACATATTTATACCAATTATATGCCAGATTTCTTTTTCTCTCCCAAACACTTCCCCACCTTTCTTTGCTCCATTCTTTTGGAAATCACTAAGAGAAGAGGCATCAGTCATGGTCTTAGCTATAAAAGTTTTCAGCACACAATGGAGACTTTCAAAATACTTAACAAATAAATGAAAATAGTTACGATCCTTGGTTTATGGAGTTTGGATTTTATAATATGTAATATGATATACAATACAGCATTTTCAAATTTGTTTCAGCAAAACCTTTCTTAAAAAAAATTTTTATATATATGTCCCCAAATATAAAACAGGTAATAATACAAGTTGACATTTACTGCATATCTAATATATGCCTGGCATTGTTATAAACCTCTAAATGATTTAACTCATTGAATCCTCAAAATAATCCTGTGAAGTAGCATTTTTAAGATAGATACTATTTCATAGTTGAGACACAAAGGTTAAGTAATTTGCCCAAAATCACTCAGCATATAAGAAGCAGTGGTGGATTTAGAATTTAGAAAATGTGACTGCAGAGTCCAAGCTTTTAACTATTCCACTAGACTGCCTCTGGGAATTATTACTCTGGGTTAAATCAGAAGCAAAAGGAAAATCCCACAATACCAGCATTCCCCTTGGCCCAGAGGTCATTTAAAAAGTTCAGAACTCGGGGCACCTGGGTGGTTCAGTCAGTTAAGCATCTGCCTTCGGCTCAGGTTATGATCCCAGGGTCCTGGAATCTGGCCCCACATCAGGCCCCACAAGGGGCTCTGAGCCTACTTCTCCCTCTCCCTCTGCCTGTTGCTCCCCCGGCTTGTGCTCTCTCTGTCAAATGAATAAGTAAAATCTTAAAAAAAAAAAAAGTTATGAACTGAAAAGAATAACTTAAAAAAAAAAAAGATTTTACTTGTTTGAGAGAGAGAGAAAAAGAAAGAGAACATGAGTAGGGTGAGGACCAGAGGGAGAGGGAGACAAGAAAGGAACAAGCAGACTCCTCCATGTTGAGAGGGGAGACTGACTCAGGACTCAATCCCAGAGCCTTGAGATGATGACCTGAGCCTGGTCAGACGCTTAACCAGATGAGCCACCCAGGCACTACAGGAACAATTTTTAAAAATCACTGATTGAAAAGTGAGGACCGAAGACCCGGAATTAAGTTCTAATTTTGCAACTAGCTTTAATTCCCTCAAATGAAAAACAAAAACAAAAACAAAAACAAAACCTATGCTGCCCCTGTCACAGATAATACTGAACTGCATAGAGTAGAAAAGAATTTTGTAATGCATAGAACACTATGCAAATATAGGATTTTCAGTCTAATTCAAGCACTTCATCCTAGTGAGGTATTACTACACCCTAACATGGGCTCTGCTCTTGGCCCTCTACTCAAACTGTACTGTTCCCCTGGATTACTTCATTTACACTAAGCATCAACTACTTTCAAATCTCTATTACCAGTTTGGACTCTTCCCTGACTAATTTAAATGCCTCCCAAGCATTTTTACTTGGATATCCCATTAGCACCAAACACTCAACATTTTCCAACCTGAATTATCTCTTTAAATCTAGCCATCCTTACAAAATCAGCTTCATCTCCTGCCATTCCTATTTCATTTTTATTTTAAAACATCTTCCTATTTCATTTTTATTTTAAAACATCTCCAATCTCCCAGTTTCCCAAGCTAGAAAGTTCTGAATGATCTGACTCATTTCTCCCTGTCTCCCATATTAACAATATGTCAAGTTACATCAGTTCCTCCCACATAGTAACTCAACACTCTTCTTTCATTCTCAACGCCCTCATTACCTTTCACCTAACTATTATAATAGCCGTCTAAGTGGTATTGATTCACTCTTTCCTGTATTCCAGTCAAATAATCTCTGCAAAACAAAATTATGGTTCTGTAACTTCTTAAAATGAAAATAATAGCACATGGCTGCCTAAAGAGTAAAACCTGAACTCCTTAACCACACATAAAAAATCATTCAATATCTAGCACCAACCTCTTTTTCCCATAGTTCACCATTCCCATACATATGTGCCACACAGAACAGAATTTTCCCAAATATGCACTGTGCTTTCCCACTGTCCCTTTGTTCATCCTATATTCTTTGCCTCAAAACTATTGACTCTCACAGTCCATATTTATTAAAATCTTACTCTTTCTCAAGATTCAGTGTAAATATCAACTCCTTTTTAAAGTTTTCAATGATCCCCTAATATTGAATGCTATCTCTTAACAAAACTTCTTTAGTACTTGATTTGAATTTCTCTAATGACATGAATACACTTCTGATTCACACTAGTTATTTTTGTAAATAGTTCTTTAAAAGACAGTCTCCCTGGCGCCTGGGTGGCTCAGTGGGTTAAAACCTCTGCCTTCAGCTCAGGTCATGATCTCAGGGTCCTGGGATCGATGCCCCGTCCGGAATCTCTGCTCAGTGGGGAGCCTACTTCCTCCACTCTCTCTGCCTGCCTCTCTGCCTGCTTGTGATCTCTCTCTGTCAAATAAATAAAAAAATCTTAAAAAAAAAAGACAGTCTCCCATATGAGAGCAAAGATCTTAATATTGTTCACACTGTATGGCCAGCAACTAGAACAATGCCTTGTACACAGCAAGCCTTCAAGTATATTAGCTAAGTGAATGTAAACAAGCTGTGCTTTAGACATTCTTGGGAAGATACAAAAATGAGTAACACAAAGCAGTCACTGAAGATGCTAAGTAAATGATCGCAAAACCTTAATAAAGGCCTTTTGATAAACAATTTTTATCATACACACCCTAATTCAAAATTCTATCACCCAAAGATGACTCTTTTTAATGCTCAGGAAGATAAATACTAACAATTTTTTTATAGGGCAGGGGGAAAAGCTGTCAGTTTTAAAACTTCACATATGGGGCACGTGGGTGGCTCAGTCGGTTAGGTGTCTGCCTTTGGCTCAGGTCATGATCTCATGGTCTTGGGATCGGGTTTCATGGTCTTGGGATCCAGTCCCACATTGGGCTCCCTGTTTGTCGGGAAGCCTGTTTCTCCCTCTCTCTCTGCCTGCTGCTCTGCCTACTTGTGCCTTCTGTCAAATAAATAATTAAAATATTAAAAAATAAATAAATACAACTTCACATATAAATTCTAAGAGTCAGTAAAAAGGTTAAAAAAAAAATGGTAGTCCCAGGCAATAAAACTTTAGACAGGGTCAACATATACTTTGACAAAGAAATACAGCTTCTAAGCACCTAGCAGGAAAGGAAAAAATCTGCCCTTCCTGGCTTAAAAAAAACAAACACAAAACTTTTATAGTTATTTTTTAAAATATTTTATTTATTTATTTGACACTAAGAGATAGAGCACAAGCAGGGGGAATAGCAGGCAGAGGGAGAAGCAGGCTCCCCGCTGAGCAAGGAGCCTGGTGTGGTGCTCCATCCCAGGACGCTGGCATCCTGATCCCAACCGAAAGGCAGTGCTTAACCAACTGAGCCACCTAGGTGCCCCAAAACTTTTATAGTTATGTGAAAACCTAACTGACCAAAGCAGAAACTGAAAGTAAAAATGTCTACAGCATAAATATGCACGCTTTAATATTACTCAGCATTTCCAAGCCCTAAAAAGTGTGTTTTTTAAAATAAATGCAATCTTAGGGCGCCTGGGTGGCTCAGTGGGGTAAAGCCTCTGCCTTCAGCTCAGGTCATGATCTCAGGGTCCTGCTCAGCAGGGAACCTGTTTGCTCTCTCTGCCTGCCTCTCTGCCTACTTGTGATCTCTGTCAAATAAATAAATAAAAATCCTTATTAAAAAATGCAATATTAAAACCTTAACTTCGAAAACAGATCTGGCCTTAACACAAACAAACTTGCTACAAGCTTTTTAAAGAGTCAGAAAGCCTAGGTCTAGTGGAATCAGCGTGATGAGGAAACTCCTGAGAACCACTCTAAATTCCAGTTCCTATAAAATCAGACTCCACATTCTACCTGTGCAGAGCTGAGAATGTCTTGGCGCTTCTGCAAAAAGTATACATTCCGGCATGCCCTCCTACATCTCAAAGAAAAGGCTGCTCTATTTCCACGACTAAGAAACGGAAAACGAGGTCGTTTCCCTAAAAGGAAAGAGGAGCTGAAATTATGAAAGCCATTAAAGAATCTCTAGTTGCTTTTTCTTCCAGGCAACACGCTCACATTTTCTAAAAAGGCGGTCATACTCCTCACGAAATGATGATGAACAGAGGAGGGATGACCCCTGGACTTCTCCGGGTTAAAGGTCGGAGTCCCGGCCCCTCAGCCTTCTTCCCCAAGCACAAAGCAGAGCTCCTCGCTTCCGGACCGAGTCAGGACCCAGCGGTGACTCAGCGGTAAGACCTGGCGCGGGTCTAGCCTGGGGAATCACTGCGGGCAGCTAGGGAGGGCAAGAGATCCCCAGGCCGGGCCAGACCCGGGTTCCTGGGGCGCCCCATGACACGGCAGAACCCAGGCCGGGCCCCGGCCCCAGTCCTGCCCACTCATAACCCTGACCCCATTTCCCTCCGACGCACAGACCTGTCGTACTCAGACCGGGTGAGGAACATGGCGAGGGCAGAAGAGGGCGGCAGCGGCTACGCGGGGTTTTCGAGAGCCAACTCGAGTCCACCAGCACCCAACTCACACACACCACCTCAGAATCGAGGCCCTGCTCCCAACTGCGCGTGCGCCCGTGACCCCTTCATCCCGCCCTCCTATGCCTGCCTCCTATTGGTTGGTCTTAGTTCCCGCCAAAGTGATTGGGCCAACGTGCCTCCCTGCCAGGCCTGGGTTGGTTTCAGGGAGGGCGGGACGAGGGCCGTCCTTCCGCTTTAAATCGCGGGTGGTTGCTAAGGGCGCTCAGAGCTGAAGGTTTGTTGGGAGAGCTCTTGCCGGGGAGGTGTGAACCGCTCTAAGACTGGCAATCGGAAGACCTTGTGCGAGAAGTTGGGATGCCTGAACTCCAGTTTGATAGACTCCTTGCCGGCTCCAATAGTCCGCGCCAGAGTACGCTGATTCCATTTTTCCCATTTTTCTCCCGCCTAGGCTTTCGCGGGATTCCCGACTCTTCCGGTTCTGTGTGCGGAGTTCCGGGACTCGCCGTAGGCGATGATGAGGTGCGCTGCAGTGGGTGTGAGCGGGCGCTGTGGGCGAGTCCATTCGCTTCAGACTACAGAGCCGCGTGATTCGTTTGAGAAAAGTTGGTGCGTTTTAGTCCGCGGGAAAAAGTCTCCCAAGTTGCCGCCTGGTCGAGGTACTTTTACCAGCGCTTCCTTCCAGTCCTTGCCCTCCCCGCCCCTCCCCCCGCCCTTCCCTGTACCGGTTTTAGATCGGCTTACGCTGAGCCTGGGATCCGGGATTCGTACGGCTGGCTACATTTTCTGTCATTCAGGGACAATTTAGCTGACGGTGCCGCTTTTTTGTGCTTCGTGCACCCCGCTTCCCTTCCCTGAAAGTAGGAGAGCAACTTCGCAGCTTCACAGAAAGGCTGTAAATGAATTATTTGTTCAAGAAAGATAGCCAGTTAAGAAGCCATTTGATGGGCAGTGTAGGACTGAAAGGGAAATGCCAGGTTTCCATTCCAGTCAATATGATACCACTGATCAAGTCTTAACTTCTCCAGGCGGCCCCGTATCTCTCAAAAGAAGTTCATATTTGGTCCTAGATTAGCTTTGTAAATGACCAAGGCATTTCAGTCGTGGGGGGAATGCAGAAATATGCCTTGGGGTATTGAGATCTGTTTTTCCCATCATTTATGTCCTATCTTCCTAAACTCAGCAGGAATATCGTTTTGTGGTCCCTAGCCAATCAGATGTTTGACACTAATAAACCGGAGGAGAAGCTCCAAGTAGCAATCCTCAGGACTCTGTTAGATTTCTTAGAAAAGAACAGTATCCTTTAGGTTTCCGGTCCACTAATGTGGCCTCTCTATTGAAAAATGCCGGTTAAATCCATTGTGCCTGCTCTTTCAAAGTTATTTTGATTATAGTAACTATATACTTACATAGGTGTTACATATAAACCGATGTAGCTACTTGAGCATAATATTTTCTGAACACTCGGGAATGAAAGGTACTCTGCAGCCCCTACTAATAGCAGGAATGGTGGTGAATGTCTCACAAAATCACTTGAATGTGGAATCTCCTCTGGGTCAATGTGTTTGTGCCCCATATGTCATAAATGAAGGGGAGCTAGTAGCTGATGGTGGTTAATAAAGGAAATCTTAACTTTCTCCCAAGAAAATGAATTGTCATGGCATTAAAAATCTAGCACCTAGTATATAGTTTGTTGCCCATGATCAATTCAATGAATGTTTTATTAAAAATTGAACCATGGGGCACCTGGGTGGCTCAATCGTTAAGCGTCTGCCTTCAGCTCAGGTCATGATCCCGGAGTCCCGGGATCAAGCCCCACATCCGGCTTCCTGCTCAGTGGAAAGCCTGCTTCTCCCTCTCTCACTCCCCCAGCTTGTGTTCCCTCTCTCTGTTTCTCTCTGTCAAATAAATAAATAAAATCTTAAAAAAAAAAATTGAACCAAGTGTCCCTCTGAGAAAAATGATAAAGGAGCCACAGAAGACAAAAAAAGAGATGAATATAATAAAACATGAGAGAATGAACTACATCCAGAAACCAAGAAAAATATCTAAAACATACTAGGGAGCTAGGCACATTGGTCCTGGAGCAAAATGAACTGTGGCAGAATAGTTCCAGGTGGACTGGAAATAATACCCAAATGAAGAAACCAGTGAGAACTGATCCCCCAATTGAATTCTTTATGTACCTGAAATTAACCTAATTTGTAAATGTTTCTGACTATATATATAAACTAGAAAATACTACTTTAAAACAGCCACCTGAATGTATGTATCACTGTCCCAATGACTTATAAAGAGAAATACAGAAGGGTCAGGAATTGTTTCAAAAACTAAAATAAAAGAGAGCACCTTGTACTTTGGTGGGGAGCAAAAGCAGGGAGCTGACATCTGGGGAGCTACTGTGAGGCTCAGACACTAGCTTAAAGTAATTTTAATATCCTCGTGGTAACTCTTTGAAAGAAATGAAATGAGAGATTAGCTACTTAAAGTAATTGAGAATAAACAAAATGTACTGTATAAGTAGAACAGACTATTATTTTAGCCTTCAAAAGGAATGAAATTCTGACACATGCTACAACTAGGATGGAGATTGAAGACATTATGCTAAGCGAAATAAGCTGGACCTAAAAGGACAAATGTTGTGTTATTGTACTTATATAAGGTGTCGAGAATAGTGGAATTCATAGACACAGAAAGACTAGTGGTTACCTGGGGCAGGGGAGGAAGGGGCGGAGGAATTATTGTTTAACAGGTACAGAATTTCGGTGCAGGGTGATGAAAAAGTTACGGGGATGGATTGTACGTGATGATTGCACAACAGTGTGAATGTACTTGATGCCACTGAACTGTACAGTTAAAAATGGTAAAAATGGTCAATTTTATGTGTATTTTACCACAGTAAAAATATATACTTTTTTGAAAAGGAAAGTGATTGAAATGTGAGTTCTTTGAGAACCAGTACTGCATCTTACTCAGCCTAGCACCTCTCACATAGTAGATGCTCTAGAATGTTTGTTGAGTAAATGGACAATTATTGATTGATTGCTATAAACATACTAGTTGTGTAGAGGTTAGTATATGTGTCACTTGGAGAATTAGAGTAAATAGAAAATTCAGTATTTCAAATTGCCACTCTTAAAATTTAATTTAACACTAATATTTCCTTTCTTTTCCTTTTTTTTTTTTTTTTTAATTTCCTTTGTGGTGTTTGGTTGGTTGGTTGGTTTGGTTTTGTTTTGTTTTTTTTTTTCTATAAACTTGACAAAAGTTTGTTGGTCACAACTTTTTTAGGTGACATACTGAGAAATGAGAAGGACTGTTTTTTCCCGGACAAATGCAGATCATTTGGACATTAATGAAAGTTCTGCATTCACCCACTAAATGAGAGCTCTCAGATATTTTGGTACTTTTTTGCACATTTTTTCAAAGAAAGAGAAATGACCCCTTAATTGAAAGCTGCTGTAATCATTTTAAGAGATGAAACACAGAGGTCTTAATATATTATAATTAAGTATAGATTACAACCTTGTCATTCCACTGCAAGTAAATGAAATAGTTTGATAAAGATAATAGCCCAACAAATATTGAAAATACTCAGATTTGTTAGTAAATGTCCTGTATTATTATTATTACTTTGGGTCAGACATTCCTGGGTGAATGGGAGAAAATATACTTAGGTGGAGAATTTTATAAGTGACTTCAAATCAATCTATAATCTAGATGCCTTTGCTCTTACTAGATATCAAGTTCCCCAAATCCATCTATCAACTTTTATCTCTAGTAGCTACAATTTGTTATTTATATAAAGAGACATTTTAGATTTGGCCCCTTCACTTTATGATTTTTTTTTTTTTTTTACTTCAGTCATTTTGTAAGAATGTTTTAAAATAAGCAAAGAGTTTTCACGAAGGATATTGAGAGGTTTAACTAGCTTCAATTCTTGCAGGCCCCTTACGAAATAATAATTGGCCAGTCCTGGCCTACCTGACAGTGTGGCAGGAGTACTAATGCAGTTTCATTGTTGAAATATTTGGGACCCCTCTAATAGGCAGTACTGGGCGCGCCTGGGTGGCTCAGTGGGTTAAAGCCTCTGCTTTTGGCTCAGGTCATGATCTCAGGGTCCTGGGATCTAGGCCCTCATTGGGCTCTCTGCTCAGCGTGGAGCCTGCTTCCTCCTCTCTCTCTGCCTGCCTCTCTGCCTACTTGTGATCTCTCTGTCAAATAAATAAATAAAATCTTAAAAAAAAAAAAATAGGCAGCACTGGCTTGCAAACCACATCATCCTAGCTAAAGCTCTTAGAACTGTGCTGCAGCCTGAGACACTGCCTACTCAGTCCTTTTCCCTCTCCTTCATAGGTGTCAGAACTACATGACAGTTTACACACTTTCCCACCTTCTCCTGCTCCCTTCCCTTTTGTCTTCCATAGACATTTCCTCTAAGAAATCTTCTGCATGTGGTTATGGGCCGAATTGTGTTCTCCCCAAAATTCATATGCTGAAGCTCTAACCACCCAATAACTCAGAACGTGACTGTATTTAAACATAGGTCCTTTAAAGAGGCAGTAAAGTTATAAGGTATCCTTTTAAGAAGAAACTGGACTCACAGAGACACTTGGAGTGTGGTGCAGAGGAAGGGCCATGTTGAGGACACAGCAAGAACATGACCGTCTGCAATACAAGGGAGGGGCCTCAGAAGAAACCAAACCTGTTCACCTCTTGATCTCGGACTTCTAGGCTCCAGAACTGTAAGAAATAAATTTCTTATTTAAGCTACCCAGTCTGTGATAGTTTGTTATGGCAGCCATAGCTAATATACATGCCAAATTCCACCAAGGCAACTGCTCAGACATCCAAACTAACATAAGTGGTACCGGGAAAGGTCAAAATAAATAAATAAATAAATAAATAAATAAATAAATAAATAAGTAAGTAAGTAAGTAAGTAAATAAGTAAGTAAGTAAGTAAATAAATAAATAAATAAATAAATAACAAAACCCAAAACAAAAATGAAAGCTAGATAATAAAATGAGGTTTCAGGACCAGCTCACTCACTAGCTGGTGGGCAGAGAAAATATTATCCTGAGTAGTATAGGGCCATGGGTAGTCCCAGCACAAGGTGGTGACCCAGCTGCTGATTTCATCAGTGGTGACTGGGCAAGTATCCCAAGGAGGAGAAAGAGAAGAATACAATTTCAGGCATTTGAAATATATGGGGATGGGAGTGGGCAGTGCTTACAAGGATAGTGGAGTTGGCTGGTTACTGCTAAGTTGTATTGACACTTGGGAGAGAGAAGGAAAAAGCAAAGGTCCCCTTGGTTAATGGCCAAGTATGAGAGACAGAGGACCTCTTTAGTAGCTTACAAAGAGGCTTTTATCTCCTGCAGTGGAAGAGCTGAAACAGCTATGCCACAGACTCAGGACATGATAAAAGCACAGAACCCCAGAGACATTAAGATGTGTGGCCAAAGCAGGTTAGGGCCCTGGTTGAGGAAACCTGAAACCCTGAAACAAGGGATAGGACATCTGGATGCACAGCTGTAAGGATGTTAGCTCCATAGACCCTCGTGAACTTTCAAAGTTCTTACAGAGATGGTCTACCTCTTCATTGTAGAAACGAGTATTTCTCCATGTTGAAAGACACTGCAGAGCCATTCCTTCTCCCCTGCCTGCCATGCAAATAACTAGAATCAAATCCTAGCACAACCCAGCTGAATGCATGCCTGACCTGATAAAGGAGGAAAGAGATCATACACAAAGGAGCTGTAAGAATTCGTTAGCATACACAAAGAAGTCAGAGGAGTACCCTGTAATTGCGTTTTGAGGTTGCTTGATCATGAGGGCTGGAATATTAGATGAGATAATCAAGAATTTGACTTGGGAGCACTTCCTTGAGTCAGTATTTAACACCTAGGCAAGGACTCTTGGAGATAAAACAACTGACTGTTAGGGTGTCTTAGAAACCTAAAGAAAGTGATGGCCAATGCTGAGCAAAGTAGAAACATTAGGGTTGGGGTGCCTGGATGGTTCAGTTGGTTAAGCGACTGCTTTCGGCTCAGGTCATGATCCTGGAGACCCGGGATCAAGCCCCACATCGGGCTTCCTGCTCGGTGGGAGGCCTGCTTCTCCCTCTCTCAGTCCCTCTGTGTTCCCTCTCTAGCTGTGTTTCTCTCTGTCAAATAAATAAATAAAATCTTTAATAATAAAAAAAAAGAAACATTAGGGTTACCTGGGCATATATGGTAGAAGAATGAATTAAAAGACTGGGGGAAGTGTGTATGCTGGAATGGATATGTATGAGGTTGGAATTCCCTCAAAAGATTACGTTACATAGGAAAGCCCAGAAGATACAGCAGAAGGCCTGGTAAAGGGCAACACCATCGAGAAGTTCTCTGCAGTCCTGAGCTAATAATAGCAGTCACAGAGTTATGACTCATTAAGAATTATGGGGAAAAAATTCCCCTTCCCCAAGTAGTAGAGACCAGATGGTGGCACTTAGTCAGTAGAAGCCAGGAGGCCACAATTACAAAGACCAACAACATCCGACAAATAGCAGCCAAAGGGGCTCTCAGGGAGTTGTGGAGATGGATGTGGAGCTTGACATCTGTGAGGGTGAAATAGATGGGAAGGCTGTGAACATCTATAACCCAAAAAAGGGCCAAAATGGAAGAGCAGGATACTGAGGGTGATTTCATCCAAAAAGTCATTATCCCTTGTTCAGTGTCCCAATCTGAGCTACTTTTGAGATCTGAAACTCATTGACTTAGAGGTGGCAGATCCCACTTCAGTGCAGCAAATATAAATATAATGATTCCCTGGTCCTTTTCCAAAGATACCTTTGGCTGTTTACTTCCGTGATTACATAGTGGGGAAGAGGAGTAACCAAAAAATTTGAGACTCAGGGTCCAAGTTGACAGTATCCTGAGACCCAAAGCATGGCCTCTTGTTAGAATGGAGGCAAATGAGGACCGGTAAAAAATGGGATTCTGAGTAAAGACTAGCTTACAGCAGGTCCGTTGTGTCTGTGGACCCACCCAGTGGTCATTTCTCCAGTTCCTGCGTATGTAATTGGAAATGATACACTTAGAGGCTGCAGTAATACCAACATTAAATCCTTGACCTGTGTAAAGTGAGAGCAATTGGTGGGGAAAGCCAAGTGGAAACATCTGAAAATGACCTTCCACCCAGATTGACATAGTGAATTAAAAAATGAACAAAAATATCACATACTGGGGGCCTGGTGAAAATTCGTGCTACCTTAAAAGACCTAAAGAATGTGGGGGAATGAAAGATGGTCCCCATCATATTTCCATCTAATTAGCCTGTCTGACCCCTGCAGAAACTAGGTGAGTTCTGGAGAATGGCTGTAGACTACCATAGGCTTCATCAAGCAATAGCCTCGACTGCACATGCTGTGCTTGATGTGATCTTATTGCTGGAGCAGAATAATAAGGTATCAGGACATGACGTGTGGCCAGTGATTTGTTGAGCAAACTACTTTCCATTCTGATTAGGAGAGAGCAACAGAAATTATTTACATACATGTGGGACAGATAACTATTCTCTTACAGTTTTGCCTTAAGGATTGGTTAGCTCTGCCTTCTGTCATAATAAAGCCCAAGGAAATCTGATCCTCCTGAACATCTCAGAATATCATTTTGACCCACTGCATCAATGGCATTGTGCTGCTCAGATGGTGCAAACAAGGGCTGGGCGGTGTGCTGGAGGCATTGGGAAGACTCGTGCTCAGAGAGTAAAAAAAAATGCTCTGAAGATTCAGAGACTTGGCACGTTAGTAATGTTTTTAAGGGTCAACTGGTCAGAAGCGTATCGGTATAACCTTCCAAAGTCAAAGACAAATTGTTACATCTTGCATCCCCTACCACAAAGAAGAATGCACAGGGCTTGGTATGTCTCTCTGTATTATCGAGCAACACATACCACATTTAGGAATACAGCTGCAGCCCATTTGCCAGGTGACAGTGAAGATTTCCAGCATTGGAGTCCAGAGCAGGTAAACTTTAGGCTATAGTACAAGCATCTGTGCCACTTTGGCCATATATCTCTGGAAAATCTTGGAGGTGTTACAGTGGGAAAAGAAGTTTGGAGCTTGTGATGGTTAATTTTAGGTCGATTTGATGGGCTTGTGGGGTACCCAAGTATTTCATCAAACATTATTCTGGGTATGTTTGTGGGTGTGTTTCTGAATCAGATAAACATTGGATTGATAGAATGAGTAAAGCAGGTTACCATCCCTAATGTAAGTGGGCCTCGTTTAATCAACTGAAGATGGGAATAGAACAAAAAGACTGAGTAAAAGAGAACTCCTTCAGGCTTGGACTGAAACATCAGCTCTTCTTGGATCTTGAAGCTGCCAACTTTCAGACTGGAGCTTACATCATTGGCCCTGCTGGTTCTCAGGCCTTTCGATTCAGACTGGAACAACACATCAGCTCTCCTAGGTCTCCAGCTTGATTACTGCACATCTTGAGACCTCTTGGCCTCCATAATCATGTGAGTCAATTCTTTTTTTTTTTCAAGATTTTATTTATTGGACAGAGAGATCACAAGTAGGCAGAGAGTCACGCAGAGAGAGAGGAGGAAACAAGCTCCCCGCTGAGCAGAGAGCCCGATGCGGGCCTCGATCCCAGGACCGTGAGATCATGACCTGAGCCGAAGGCAGAGGCTTTAACCCACTGAGCCACCCAGGCACCCTCTGAGTCAATTCTATATAATAAATCAGTTGCTATAGCTGTATAATCTATATCTAAACATGCCTACATCTGTATAACTAGAATGGTTCTATTTCTCTGGAGATCCCTGGCTAATAGAGATCTTGACACCAACAGGGGAATACAGCTGAAACAAAAAACTAAAAATGTAGAAGCAGCTTTGGATCTGGGTAATGGGTGGAGTTGGAAGAGTTTTAAAGTATGTGCTTGAAATTCAGCATGAAGGGCAGCATGAAGGGCAATTCTGGTGAAATGTCTGATAGAAATAAGAAACATGTTACTGGAAACTGGAGGAAAGGTGAGCCTTGTTATAAAATGGCAAAGAATGTTGCTGAACTGTGTTCTAGTGTTCCATGGAAGGTAGATTTTGTGAGCGATGAAGTTGAATAGTTAGCTGAGGAGATTTCTAAGCCAAGTATGGAATGAAGGGCTTGGCTCCTCCTGATTGCTTATTGTAAAATTCAAAAGGAGAGAGATGAATTGAAGAAGGAATTGTTAAGCAAAAAGGAGCCAGAACTTGATGATTTAGAAAATTCTCAACCTATCCATATTGCAAAAAATGAGGAAGTATGTTCTAAAGAGAACACAGTGGCACAATTAGATTATGACTTGATAGAGTTTATAGGATTATATGAGTGGAAACACAGCCAATTTGAACTGAAGGGGATGGAGATGGGACCAAGTGAAGGGAGGCCATTGGACTTACTGAATTTGACAGGACAGAATGATAGAACTATTTGACCACGAACATGTACTATTCTGCAAAAAGAGGGGAAAATGACCCTGAAAGTGACTTGAAACTGCCTCAGTTTCAACAGCCTTGGGAGTGGGACTACCCAGCAGAACCTTGGGGGTGATGCTGCCACCTACAGTAGGGGGAGGGCAGATTATTGAACCGAGGAGGATTATTTTCAAGCTTAAAAATCTAATGGAGGTGGTGGGTATTAAGGAGGGCACGTACTGCATGGAGCACTGGGTGTTATATGTAAACAATGGATCATAGAACACTACATCAGAAACTAATGATGTACTGTATGGTGATTAACATAACACAATAAAAACTAAAAAAAAAAAAAACTCCAAACAATTTTATATGTATTATCTCTTAATAAAGAAAATTAATATTCTGCTTTATAAGATTTCCTTACCTGCAGCAAGGTTGGCAGAATTAAAAAAAAGTAATGGAATTTTGCCTTGCTAAATTTTGAATTTGCTTGGGACCATCACCCCTTCCTTCTTCTCTCTCTTGGAACGAGAATGTCTGTCCTATGGCTATCCCACTATGGTATTTTGAAAGCACATAAATTGTCTGATTTCACAGGTGCCTCAGGATGAATCAATCAATCATACCTCCAGTCTCACTATCTCTGATTTAGATGAAATTCAGATGGGACTTTAGAGTTGATGTTGAAATGAATTAAGAGCTTTTGGGACACCTGGGTGGCTCAGTCATTGAACATCTGCCTTTGGCTCGGGTCATGATCCTGGAATCCCCGGGAATCCCGGGATCAAGCCCTGCTTCGGGCTCCCTGCTCAGCAGGAAGCCTGCTTCCCCCTCTCTCACAACCCCTACTTGTGTTCCCTCTCTAGCTATGTTTCTCTGTGTCAAATAAATAAATAAAATCTTAAAAAAAAAAAAAGAATTAAGAGCTTTGGGGGTCTGGAGATGGAATGAATGTATTTTGCATGCAGTGATGACATGAATTTTAGAGGTCATGGGTGGAATGTTATGGACTGAATGCCACCCCATTCATATGTTGAAGCTCTAACCCCAAATATGATGGTAAAGAGACAACAGAGAGCTCTCTCTCTCTCTCTCTCTCTTTCTCTCCCCCCCCCCCCAAGGACACAGTGAGAAGGTATATCAGTCTGCAAGTCAGGAAGAGAGCTTTCATCAGATCCTGATCATTCTGGCATCCTGATCTCAGACCTCTGGCCTCCAGAACTGTGAGAAAATAATCTTTTGTTGTTTCAGCCACCCAGTCGATGGTATTTTGTTATGGCAGCCCAAGCTGACTAAGACAGAGCTTATGGTAAGCCCTAGTGGGAAAATCACAATGTAGTCTCTAGGACTCTGGAGCAAGGCCATGCTATCCGCAACAGAAAATTATACACATTCTAAGAACCAGCTACTGGTGAAAACCAGATACCAAGCCTTGGTGGAGACAGAACACTTAATCACAGTACACCAAGTAACCATGTGTCCAGAACTACTTGTTATGGACTGGATTCTGTTGGTTCAGATAGATCTGTTGTAAGATGGAAATGGTACATATGGGATAGAGATGAAGCACGACAGGACACTTGTAAGATGCATGATCAGGTAGCCCAGATCCCCATGTAACCTACCATAGCTGCACCAATGCCATGACCACCTGAAAGAAGAAGGGTAAAGCCTAAGTTTGGTCAGCCTAAGGATGAGTCAGCTTAGTATGTGGGTACAAACCAAAATTAGATAGTGGCTGCATTATTGTCACATTCTTAAGAGTCTTTGAAAAACAACACAGAGGGAAAATCTTCCCAGTGGTAGAGTTATGAGAATCATCCCTGATCATCTGCCCTGTGTATTAGGAGAAGCAGACCGAAGTAAGAATATATATAGATTCGGGCGCCTGGGTGGCTCAGTGGGTTAAATCCTCTGCCTTCGGCTCAGGTCATGATCTCGGGGTCCTGGGATCAAGGCCTGCGTCGGTCTTTCTGCTCAGCAGGGAGCCTTCTTCCTCCTCTCTCTTTCTCTGCCTACTTGTGATCTCTCTCTCTCTGTCAAATAAATAGATAGATGATAGATAGATAGATAGATAGATAGATAGATAGATAGATAAGAATATATATACATTCTTGGGCAGGTGTCAATGGCCTGGTAGGGAATGTAGTAGAGGACCTGGAAGGAAAATGACAAGAAGACCAAAGACAAGGGGATCTGGAATAGAATCATGTGGACGCATATATAGGAGTGGGCATGAAGTGTGAAGTTTTTTGTCACATCTTGCATTCACCAGGGAAGAGGCACTAAGCAATCAAGTAGACAAAATGACTCCACCGTTTGGCATTACCAGCCTTAATCATTGGCCACCTTGGAACCAGCATGATTGTTGATAGACACTGTTATGGATTATGTTTTATCCCCCTCTCAAATTTTCATGTTGAAGTTCTAACTCCCAGTACCTTAAAATGTGACCTTATTTGGAAATAGAGTTATTGCAGATGTAATTAGTTAAGATATCATCATACTGGAGTAGGGTGGGCCCCTAATTCAAGTATGTTCTCATAAGCAGACAGCCATGTGAAGACAGAGATACACAGAGAAAATGCCATGTGAAGATAGAAACAGAGATAAGGGTGATGTAGCAGAAGCCAAAGATTGCCAGCAAACCACCAGGAGCTACGGGAGAGCATGGGACAGATTTTCTTTCATAGCCCTCAAAAGGAACCAAGCCTGCTAACGCCTTGAGCTCAGACTTCTAACTTCCAGAACTGTAAGACAGTAAGTATCTGTTGTTTAAATCATCAAATGTGTGGTACTTTGTTAATGCAGCCCTGATAAACTAATATAGACACATAAATGGAGTGGCCATAGTAGGAGGGGTGGAGACTGTGTACAGGTCCCAAAAGCATGGTCTCCAAATTTCCAAGGCTGATAGCTATTGATGTCTTAGTGTCCAACCTGTCGGCAACAGAGACCAATGCTGAGCCCCAAATATGGCACCATTTCTCAAGGAGACCAACTAGCTAGTTGGTGACAGGTTGACTACATTGGGACGCTTCCATCTTGGAGGAAACAGTGGTTCATTCTTACAGAGATAGATAGCTATTCTGGGTATGGGTTTTCCTTTCCACCCACAGACCCTTATCCAACATTACTATATTGGGGCTTATGGAATGCCTGGTCTACAGACATAGAATCCTATGTAACAGCATCCAACCAGGGTCCCTGCTTCATGGTAAAAGGAGTGGGAGTGTACCCATATCCATGGGATTGGATCCACTGGTCATACTATTACAATCCAGAAAAAGCTGACCTCACAGAGAGCTAGAATGAGTTCCTAAAGGCAAGGTGAAGTGCCACTCAAGGAAATATTCTGGAAAAATTGCGTACTATCATTCAGGATGTGTCATATGCATTAAATCAAAGTTCTTTATGACCCCAGTAGGAAAAATACATGGGCCCACTAACCAAGGAATGGATGCAGGAATGGCCCCATTTACTTTTACTATCGATTACCCACTAGAGGGATACCCACATTTGTCATAATCTGGGATCTATAGGGCTGGAGATACCGATTCTTGAAGGGATTGCACTTCTATTAAGGGACAAAACAAGGGTCCCTTTGAGCTACAAGCTATGACTGCTGCACTTTGAACTCATTATTCCTGGGACCTGTAGGCAAAAAGAAGAGTCAACAATCATGACAAAGATAATTGACCCCGATCAGTAAGAGAAGGTAGCACAGCTTTTTACAGAATCATATAGTCCCTTTGAACATCTGATATTCCCTTTCCCCATTGTAACTGTGAACTTATGCAGCATCCCTGACCTGAGGAGAGAATGGTTACCAAAAGCTAAGACCAGGAATAAAGCTTTGGATTATGCCACCACAAAAACCACCAAGACCTGCTAAGATAATGACCGAGACTGAGAGGAATTTGGATAAAGTGAATAATGGAAAAGGGAGAGGATGAGTATCAGTTATGGCCTCTAGATCAATTGCTGTGGTCCATCACACTAACCTTCCTATTCTGCTTCCCTTCAGGAAGAGGGGTCACGTGGGAACCATGGAAGAGCTTCTCCCCAAACCCAAATGGAGAAATAATGATTTTTTAAAAGATCTTATTTATCCATTTGACAGAGAGAAAGCACAAGCAGGGGGAGCAACAGGCAGAGGGAGAGGGAGAAGCAGTCTCCCCGCTGAGCAAGGAGCCTGATTCTGGACTCATCCCAGGACCCTGAGATCATGACCTACGCCAAAGGCAGACACTTAACCAACTGAGCCACCCAGGCACCCCAAGAAATGATGATTTTTTTAAAAAAGATTTATTTGAAAAAAAAAAAAAAGATTTATTTGAGAGGGAGTGCAAGCAGGGGGAGGGGCGGGGAAGAGAGAGAGGGAGAAAAATCCTCAAGCAGACTTCTCACTCAATGCGGAGCACAGAACCCTACATACAGCTCGATCCAAGACCCTGAGATCAATGACCCGAGCTGAAATCAAGAGTTGGCCACTTAACAGACTGAGCCACTAAGGCACCCCTTGAATGAAGAAATAGATCTGTAGAGCAATGCAGTTGAATTGTGGTGATTCTGAAAATGGGCCACTGGATTCCCTTCTGTGCAAAGTTAATTGGTGGCACCAACTACTGACCTGGATCCAACAATATGTTCGCGACTGAGGCCATTCTCATAACCCATTCTTAGCTAATGACTAAGCATCATGGACTAATAAATAAGTCTCATTCCTTTGAGACTTGGGATTCCACTAATGCATTACTTTGGCTAGAGAACTACCTATAGGATTTAGAGCTCAGAGGGAAATTTTAGAGAAAGAAAGAAAATTTATGCAAAGAATGTTTTAAAAGGAAATAAAGATAAAATCAGAAATCAATGAAATAGAAAGCAGATATAAAAGAGCCAACACTCATTAACAAAGAGTCAACAAAGCCAAACTTATTACTCTTCAAAGGGACTACAAAGATTAATCAACTCCTAGCAAGACCAATTAAGGAAGAGTGCAAGAAAACACATTACCAATATCAACAATAAAAAGGGGAACATTAGTACAGGCCCTATAGATTATAAAAATGAGGACATTATAAACAAATTTTTACCAATAAATTTGACAACCTAGATTAAATGGAAAATTTTCTTGAGAAACAAAACTTAGTAAAACAATAATAAACAGAAAATCTGTATTTTATATTTTAAAGAAATTGAATTCATAATTTAAAATCTTTCTACAAAAAAAAAAAACTACAGATGGCTTCACTGATGAATTCTTTCCAACATGTGTATTTTTTTAGGAAGTCATAAAATGCATATTGACACTTTCTAATGCTTATATATTACACATTCTATTTGTGGATTAACTTCCCTCTGCTCCATGCATCGTTTATTTAGTGCCTACTATGCATTGTGTTAAGAGTTGTAGATAAAAAAGGAATAAAGTTTTGGCAGAGGGAACCTTCAGACTGATGGAAGACGACTACATATAATGTAAATGCAGTGAAATAAGCTAATAAAGATTTGCATAAAGTACTATGAGAGATGAGTATGAATCCAGGGACGGGAAGGCTTTCCAGGCATGAGAGATGAAACAATGTGCCCTGTGCTATGGGCAGAAAAGTAGCTGGCGAAATAGAGGACATTCCTTCTCATTATTCTTTATTGGATCTTCTCCCCTTGTTCCTTTAAATTTTTTGATACCGCAGGGTTCTGTCTTTGGCTTCTGTTTTTCACTGCCCCCAAACAACTTATTCACTCTGAAATTTGTCCCTTTCATAGA
The DNA here is from genome assembly GCA_004023965.1 of Spilogale gracilis. NCBI lineage: Eukaryota > Metazoa > Chordata > Mammalia > Carnivora > Mephitidae > Spilogale > Spilogale gracilis. The sequence continues at coordinate 50,341 of PITA01009789.1, forward strand.
TGTTAGTCATTTCAAAATCTATATCTCCAGTCTCCAACTCTTTCTAGACCTAAATATTCAAGTGTCTAAGGAATTCACTTACTCAAGAACTTTGCTTACACACTTATTTTCCCCTCTCTCCTGCATCACCGGTCTTCCGTCCCTTCTTTTTTATTTTTTTAAGACTTTTTAAAAAGATTTTATTTATTTATTTGACAGAGAGATCACAAGTAGGCAGAGAGGCAGGCAGAGAGAGAGGAGGAAGCAGGCTCCCTGCCGAGCAGAGAGCCCGATGCGGGCCTCGATTCCAGGACCCTGAGATCATGACCTGAGCCGAAAGCAGAGGCTTTAACCCACTGAGCCACCCAGGCCGCCCTATTTTTTTAAAGACTTTGTTTATTTATTTGACAGAGAGAAACACAGCTAGAGAAGGGACACAAGCAGAGGGAGTGAGAGAGGGAGAAGCAGGCCTACACCCCCCCACCCCCCCACCCCCGCCAGCAGGGACTCCAGGACCATGACCTGAGCCAATTAATGATTGAGCCACTCAGGTGTCCCAGTCTTCCCTCCCTTCTTAAACAACAACAACAAAACAAACAAAAACAACCTCTTTCGGGGCGCCTGGGTGGCTCAGTTGGTTGAGCGACTGCCTTCGGCTCAGGTCATGATCCCGGAGACCCGGGATCGAGTCCCACATCGGGCTCCCTGCTCGGCGGGAAGCCTGCTTCTCCCTCTCTCACTCCCCCTGCTTGTGTTCCCTCTCTGGCTGTGTTTCTCTCTGTCAAATAAATAAAATCTGTAAGCAAAAATAAAAATAAAAATAAAAATAAACAAAAAAAACAACCTCTTTTGACAGCCTGTCTATCCAGCTACTGTACTACTCTGTTCCCTTTATATGGTGGTACCCTTTCTTTCTTTCTTTCTTTCTTTCTTTCTTTCTTTCTTTCTTTCTTTCTTTCTTTCTTTCTACTGTATCTTTTTTTTGTAAAGATTTTGTTTATTTGACAGAGAGAAACACAGCCAGAGAGGGAACACAATCAAGGGGAGTGAGAAAGGGAGAAGCAGGCTTCCTGCCCAGCAGGGAGCCTTATGTGGGGCTCCATCCTGGATCTCCGGGACCATGACCTGAGCCAAAGGCAGTCGCTCAACCAACTGAGCCACCCAGGCACCCCTTTTCTACTGTATCTTAACCTTTGTGATGCAGAAAATCAAATAATCCCTATTATTCTTCTGAGACTTCTCCTCCCAAGGTCACCAATAAGCTTCATATTGCCAAATCCAATTCTCGACTTACTTGACCCAAGAGCAGCTTGGCCAGTTGATCATTTCCTTTCTTGAAAAACTATCTTTACCTGGCTTTCATCCTCTACTGATTTTCTTCTCATCTCACTAGCCACTCCTTCTTAGTTTATTTGTTGTCTTGTCTTTGTCTTCTCAACCTTTAAGTATTGGAGCATTCTAGTTCCATCCTTGGACTTCTACTCAGTTTTTGCTTACATTCATCTTAGAATATCTTAACCAATTCTGTTATGTTATCTATATGCTAATGATTCTAAAAATTATATCTACAGGCCCAACCTCTTCCCTCAATTCCAGACTCCTGTCTCTACTAGCTACTCGCACAACTAACAGCATTCCAAACTAAACATGTCTAAAACAATTCTTGCATTAATCAAGCCTAAGTCCCTTCAATCTTCTCCATCTCAGTAAATGGCTCTATAATTCAGCCTGTTGCTCAAGCCAGAAATGTTGGGATCATTGTTGACTCCTCTCTACCCTCATTCAACCCATCAACACATTACATCAGCTTTGCCTTTGAAACATATCCCAATTCTGACCAGTTCTCACCACCTTGATCACTTCACTCTAGCCAAACCACCGTCATCTCTCATCTAGATCCCTTCCTCCGAACTGGCTACCCAGTTTCCACACATCCCTAACTATAGTGTATGGAGTGATCCTTTTACAGAGTAAATTGGAATATGCCCTCCCCTGTTCAAAACCTTCCAGTGATTTTCATTACACTAAAATAAAATCCAGGGCGCCTGGGTGGTTAAGCATCTACCTTCAGCCTAGGTCATGTTCTCAGGGTCCTGGGATCAAGCTCTGCATCAGGCTTGCTGTTCAGTGGGGAGCCTGCTTCTCCCTATGCCCCCCCACTCACTGTGCTTGTTCTCTCTCTCTCATAAACAAACAAATCTTAAAAAAATTTCTTTCCATTATCTATGAGACATTCGTCATCTGACCTCTTGCTATATTCTGACTTTATCTCCTTCCACTCTTCCCTTTTTTCTGTGCTTTAGCTGTACCAGTCTTATTGTTCTTCAAACCTATCCCATCTCTGGACATTTGTGTCTGTAGTTCTCTCCACTTGAATAGCCTTTCTTCAAATATTAATGTGGCTCATTTCTTTTCTGTTCAAAAGAACTTCCTCGGGACGCCTGGGTGGCTCAGTTGGTTAAGCAACTGCCTTCGGCTCAGGTCATGATCCTGGAGACCCGGGATCGAGTCCCACATCGGGCTTCCTGCTCGGCGAGAAGCCTGCTTCTCCCTCTCTCACTCCCCCTGCTTGTGTTCCCTCTCTGGCTGTGTTTCTCTCTGTCAAATAAATAAAATCTTTAAAAACAACAACAACAACAACAACAACAACAAAAACAAAAGAACTTCCTCATAGGGACCACTCTATAATTCTCTCCTTCATTTGCTGTGATTTTACCCTGCTCCATTTTCTTTCACAGCCTATAAAACCACAAGGAATCATATCATATATACATTTGTCTTTTGGATATATTACCTGCCTTCCATTCTAGAATGCAAGCTCCTTAAGGACAAGGAATTTACCTGTTTTGTTAAGGTACCATCTATTCTACCTCTTAAATACATCTCGAATCCACCTTCTCTCTATTCTCACTACCTTTGCCTTTATTCAGTTGCCATCATTTGCTGGGACTATTATAGTATTCTCCTACTTGACATTTTGCCTTCACCTTCATTTATCCAGGTGTTTTTCTCAAACTACTACCAATTTGACAGCACTGTTCATGCCTCTCCATAAAGCACCTTGTGGAGGACACCCTCTTTACATTTTGGATAAACTTCAGGCCCCTTAACACAGCACCCATGGTGCCTCTTGCCACCTTCTTGCCATACCTCTCCAGTAGTACCAAACTTCTTTTATCTCCTCATGTCCTTGCCTCCATATTTAAGACATGTTGGTTCTTTTATTTTTTTTAACGATTTTATTTATTTATTTGACAGAGAGAGAGATCACAAGTAGTCAGAGAAGCAGGCAGAGAGAGAGGAGGAAGCAGGCTCCCTGCTGAGCAGAGAGCCTGATGCGGGCCTCGATCCCAGGACCCTGAGATCATGACCTGAGCCAAAAGCAGAGGCTTTAACCCACTGAGCCACCGAGGCACCCATGTTGGTTCTTTTATTTAGGTACCCTCTCTTAATGCTCAAAGATAGATAAATATTTCTTCTTGTAGCTATACTTCCATTGCATTTATTATAAAGTGGTGTAATTTTTGCATATATGCATGTCTCTTATTAAACTGTGAACTTCTAAAGGGGAGAGAGGTGTTCTCTTATTTAGGGCATAGGTCCTGTCACACAGTAAGAGGTATATGGAGGTGAGATTAGGGCATGGAGAATGTTCAAAGTAGAAGGAATCAGCTGTATTAATATTCTGAGACATAAGGGAGCTTGGCATCTTCAGAGAAAACAGAAGGTTAGTGTAACTGACCCAGTGAATGAGGGGTTGTGGCAGAAGAATAAGCTAGAAAGACTGGAAGCCCCATCATGCACCCTGTTGAACATGCTAAGGATCTCGGACACTATCCTAAAAGAAATAGGAAGCTTCTCAAAGGTTTTAAGTAGGAGAACAAGATAAAACTTGTATTTAAAAAAGTTTTAATGGATGGCACCACCCAGGTGCCCTGCTTTATGACTTTTTTGGGTGGTGCCATTCCATTAAGCAGCTGACTCTTGGTTTGGGCTCAGGTCGTTATCTCAGAGCCCTGAGATTGAGCCCCATATATGGCTGTGCACTGAGCATGGAATCTGCTCAAGACGCTCTCCCGGGCGCCTGGGTGGCTCAGTGGGTTAAAGCCTCTGCCTTCGGCTCAGGTCATGATCTCAGGGTCCTGGGATCGAGGTCGCATCAGGCTCTCTGCTCGGCAGGGAGCCTGCTTCCTCCTCTCTCTCTGCCTAGCTCTCTGCCTACTTGTGATCTCTCTGTGTCAAATAAATAAATAAAAATCTTAAAAAAAAAAAAGACTCGCTCTCCCTCAGCCCCTCCCGCCTCCCTCTAAAATAAATAAATAAATAAATCTTAAAACAAACAAACAAACCCAGTCATGATGCTTGCTATGTAAAGAATGGATTGAAAGGATGCAAGAATGAATGCAGGGCGCCTGGGTGGCTCAGTGGGTTAAAGCCTCTGCCTTCCGCTCAGGTCATGATCCCAGGGTTCTGGGATCGAGGCCTGCATTGGGCTCTCTGCTCAGCAGGGAGCCTGCTTCCTCCTCTCTCTCTGCCTGCCTCTCTGCCTACTTGTGATCTCTCTGTCAAATAAAGAAAATCTTAAAAAAAAAAAAAAAAAAAAAAGAATGAATGCAGAGACTTCATGGATATCTTTGCGGTAGTCCAGGCAAAAGTGAGGAGAGGTTGGGCTGGGTTGATAATGGGGAAGGTGAGGAATAAATGCACTAAGGAAAATGGGACTTAGTGAAAAAATAGATGATGGGATGGAGAAGGTAGATTGCCCAACTGAATGGCTGATGGGATCATTTGCTGAAATGCAGCAGATTTGCCAGAAGAGAGTCAAAGGAGTGAGCAATAGTTAAGTTTTGAGAGGGTAAGTAGGAGATGTCTGAATATGAGACCTGTAAAGGGATATGCCAAAAAGGCAGTTGAGTATAGAGAGAGGTATGGATTTCATAAGAGATGTCTGGATAGAAAAATAACAGTCATGAACACACAGATAGTAGGTAAAGCAGTAAAGAACTGATAAGAGAGCCTAGGGAGAGTTTGTAGCATGAAAAGAGAAGAGGATTATGGATGATGTGAAGTTGAGAAGAAATTCATTGGATAGGAGGTAATAAGAACATGAAACTGAGAAGCCATATGGACCTTAGAATTGCCCAGGAGAATGGCAGAAGTTGAGGAGGGAGGGAAGGCTGTGAGCCAGGTTCTTGTTAAAGAATGAGGGAAATGACCAAGAGTTTGAAATATAATTGCATTGGGAGGGGAGAAAAGATAAGTGGATGAATGATATGAACCTCAGAAAGACATTTTACAAGAAGGAGTGATGAGAAAGAACCTAAATATCTCCTTAACTGTCTATTGCTTCAGATAATGAGGATCTTTAAGAATGTCTTCAGAGTTTGCAGGTTAAATGGGCTCAAAGGAATTCTACCCCTGCTGTTCCAGAATAAGCCAGTCCCCTGGGGCTTAATCAAAGCAGGGGAGCTGATAGAGTGAGGCCTAAGCTGTGGGAATGTGGCATGAAATAAGAGTGGGAACTAAGTGGGTGATAAGAGAATGAACGAAAAGGAGGCACAGCTTGAGGAAACATCTCTAACATAGCTGGAGATTGAGTTTAGCCAGCTGTCAAATTATCATGCCTGTGTAATGAAATTCCAGTAAAATCTCTGGACTCTGTGACTCAGAGAAGTTCCTTGTTAGTGAGCTAGGTGTGCTAGGAAGGTGATATGTCTGGACTCCACAGGGAGAAGGTATGGAAGTTCCGTGTTTAAGACCCTCCCGTGGGGTGCCTGGGTGGTGCAATTGGTTAAGAGTTGACTCTTGGTTTATGCTCAGCTCCTCATCTCTGGGTTGTGAGATTGAGCCCCACATCAGGCCCTATGCAGAGTGTGGAGTCTGCCTAACACTCTCTCTCCCTTTCCCTCTGCCCCTCCCGAACCTCTCGATAAATAAATAAATAAATAAATAAATAAATAAATAAATAAACCCACCCAGACCCTCACCCTGTGTGTCCCTTCATTTGGCTGACCCTGACTTGTATTTTTAAAGTAAAAGTAATTGTAAATACAGCATTTTCCTGGGTTCTGTGAGTTTCTGAACATGAGGGGGTCATGAGAACCCTTGAATTTTCACCAAATGGTTGAAAGTGTGGGTGGCCTGGGGGTCCCCAAGTGTGACTGATGTCTGAAGTAAGGGCAGTCTTGCTAACTAACTAGCTAACTCTGGGTGGTTAGCATCAGAATTGTTTTGCAGTTGGTGTCAGAATAACAGGTAACAGAGAAGTCTATGCAAACTGACTTTGAAAAGTAAAAGGAGGGGCACCTGGGTGGCTCAGTCATTAAACGTCTGCCTTGGGCATGGGTCATGATCCCAGGACCCTGGGATTGCGCCCCACATCGGGCTCCCTGCTCCATGGAAGCTTGCTTCTCCCTCTCCCACTCCCCCTGCTTATGTTCCCTCTCTCACCATCTCTTTCTCTGTCAAATAAATAAATACAATCTTTAAAATAAAATAAAATAAAATCTTTTACAAAATTAAAAGGAATTTATTGGTGCACGTTACCAAAAAGTGAACAAGTGTATCACTTCAGGCATGGCGTGATCCAGCAAGTCAATGTGACCAGGTTTTTCTGTTTTTCGTTTTTCTTGAGACTGGCTTCATTCTCAGGCAAACTCTCCCTTCCTAATGCAGAATGGCTGCCAATAGTTTCTGAGGTTATGTGCTTGTGAATTTATGTCCAAATAAAGCGGAGTTGGAGAAAGAAAGAGAAGTTCTTATGCATTCAAATAGTTGTCCAAAAATTGATATGATCGACTTGAGCTGGGGCATTTCCATCCTTGAATGAATTGTCATGACCAGGAGCATTGCAGTAACTCCATTAACTCTACCTCAAAAGTCAGAGGTGGGATTTATCATACCCAAACCATTTGGCTACAAATAGCTTGCCTTAAGCAAAATGTGAGTGCTATCATTGGAAAAATGGGGATATTAATACTGTGGAACCTATGGATAATGAAAGTGTTCCGTTGATATTTATTGAACTAAATTTCTCTTTTGAAAATTAACTGCATTTTGGAATGCAATCCCAGATTCCTTTAGTTCTTAAATACTACACTTAGGAATTGTTCTATCTGTACTCCAGGTGGCTTAAGTATCCTGCAAGGTTCTCTTAGAAATTTAATGTTTTGCTGGTGCAATTCTGAAAGAGAGAAATACAGCTTGTCAGATTATGGTACAACTCATCTTCTCCAGAGATCGTTTATGTGACAACTTAATTATTCAGAGAATAAAACCCTAAAAAATACTTGCACTTAAAGAGCTGACAGAGGAAGATGATTCTGCAAGAACATCTCTCTGCCCTCAGCTCTGCAAAATCACTCGGAACTACCAAAATATAGGTCACAAAGTTTATATACTTTATTTTGGGGAAGCATTCCTAGATCCTCACTTAGAGCCAATTTGCCATGATTCTAGATGCATTTCCAAAGGTTCAGTTACCTGATGTAGTAAATGTCTGTTGTTTTTGCTTGTTGACTGTCTATTCTTTCCTTTTTAGGCAAAAACACCCTGATTTGCTTGGGGGAAACTAGGTCTCTCTAACTTTCAGTTTTGTGGTTTTGGTAGGATTGATAATTACCCACAAAATCCAAGAATGAGCATGTGGTCAAGATCTGGTCAGTCCTTGGCCACAGTGACTGATTCTGAAATGGGAATGTGGCCTAAATTGGGCCATTGAGAGCCCTACCCAGAACTTTGCTTACAGCCCTTATGGGGTTATTAGGTTGTTAAGATGTAAGGTCAGAACGGCTTCCTTCTTTGCTTCCTACCCATCACCACAGGAACAGCAGGAGTAAAAGTTTGTTTCTGGTCCTTTATTGAGGATTAAGTCCCAAAATTGGTGTTGCTAAACTCAGGAATGTTTATTCTAAAGACTTTGGCTACATAGTGTCAGCTTGTTCTTGGTATGGACACAACATTTGCTTTCCCGGCTCTCCTGCCTTTGGAGAATGCTTTCAGGTTCTATAGTAATCCTACCCCAAACATGTGGCTCAGATGGAGCTGATCCAGCTCCCAGGCTCCAGAGCTGCCATGGCGACCTGGCCTGGCCATCAAGAGAACTCCGCTCCCGTGACCTAGACAGTAAGCAGTAAGGACAATGTGAACTTGGGTCCGCAGCAGCTTTCTCTTCACCATGTAGAGAGAGCCAGCCTGAGAATACAGCCACGCAGAGGCAAGCAATGAAAGGGACAGGGGCAGAGGCAGAGACAACAAATCATTTGAACTACTGGATCCACGGCATAAAGCCATTTCCGTTCCTTGAACTTCTCAATGCATAAGCCAAAAAATTCCCCCCCCCTTTTTTTTTTGCTTAAACTAGTTTAAGCTTAGTTTCTGTTACAACAAACAAAATCCTGCTACTGCTTTCCTGAAAGATTGTCTAAAGTGTTCCTTAACAGCTGTGAATGAGTGTCCAGCCCCCCAAACCCCGTACGCACTGAGAATTATCTTTGATAACTTTGTTTATACATAAACCAACAAACAAACAAACAAACCCAAAACAAGACAAAACAAATCTTAGATTTCTAGCAAGGTTGAATATTAGTACCAACCCTTATCTTTTATTTCATTAAATTGTCAATTTTTACATGAACTATATCCTATAGGATAATGTTACTAAAAAAAAGAAGAAGTAAGGTCAAACTGATGTGGGATATCCTAGGGAGAATCCTGCTAGAAAGTGAAACCAACATAACAGAAATCAGAGCAAGGAGATGGAGAGGCAGACACAGAGGAATAACCCAGTTCTGATGTTATAATTTCGGCCCCTGGAAGCAGTCATGACTAAAACTCGGACTTTTCAGTTACAGGAGGCAATAAGTTACTTTTTCCTTAAGCCTGATCGAGTTGGGGTTTTGCACTGAAAGAGTCGTCACAAATTCATCTGGTTTTCTGGTCAAGCAAACTAGAAGCAACAATAGAAGAGGGGTTTTGTTGGGGCGCCTGGATGGCTCAGTTGGTTGAGCAACTGCCTTCGGCTCAGGTCATGATCCCAGAGACCCGGGATCAAGCCCCACATCGGGCTCCCTGCTTGGTGGGAAGCCTGCTTCTCCCTCTCTCACTCCTGCTGCTTGTGTTCCCTCTCTGGCTGTGTTTCTCTCTGTCAAATAAATAAATAAAATCTTTAAAAAAAAAAAAAAAACTAATGAAACTAAGTATTTTTAAACTCATTTTAAAACAAAAATTGTAAACACATTGCAAAATGTCCTTCTGGTCACTCCTAGCAATGTGGCTTCCTTACAACTTCCCTCCCCCCCACCCCCCACCCCCTGTACTCCCTGCCACACACATCCATCATCTCTGATGTAGCTGGTCTGAAAGAGCTTCAAGACTTTTCTGCCCAGTTTAGCTCCTCCTTAGTCAATTTCAGGACTACTGTCTCTGAAAATGATTTCTCTCCTGTTAGCCCAAGAGAGATGACCCTAACTGGGTCTGACCCTTCCCCATCCCCTGTGGGGAGGTTTCCTACTTTACAGCCTCCTTCTCCCAGTCCTTGCTCAGCAGTTTTGCTATGAGAGTGCGGTGGGGGATGATGGAGTTCGAAAAAGATGGGGAATTGTTGGAACTGGGTGGTAAGGAGGGGGGAGGGAGGAGGAGGAGATGGGGAGGCTTGTGGTGGCAGTGATGAGGAGGGCATGGGGCAGGAGAAGGAAGGAGGGTTTGAAGAGAGCTGAGCAGAGTAAATGAAGCTGCTGACCAGTGTTCAAAATAATGGTATTACACCAACAAGGATGCCTCCCTTTTGGTGCTTAAAAATGGTACAGGACACCTGAGCACTGAAATATAGAAAACAGTAATGCAACCATGTCTCCTTCGATCTTCAGTCAGAGTAGCCTGTAACTCTTGGTAATTCGATTTTCGAGACATGAAATTGCACCTCAAAATTCCAGCTTCTGAAATCTTCTTGGCACAGAGCTGAGAAGACCCTGGTTCTGTTTTATTTTTTTTTTTCCTGGTTCTGTTTTAAAAACGAAAGCCATGTGCTTATTTATACTGTTTATGCACACAGCTTCCAGATTAATATTCCTGAAGCACAGTTCAAACTAAGTAGTCACTAATATTTATTGAAAAGTTGCTATGTGCCGGGCACCCGGCTCATCATACATCGTCTTATTTCATCTTCACAATAACCCTTTGTAGTAGGTACTATCGTTAACCCCATTCTGAAGATAAGAAAACAAAAGCTTAGGGGCGCCCGGGTGGCTCAGTCGTTGGGCATCTGCCCTCCGCTCAGGTCATCATGGTCCTGGAGTCCCAGATCAAGGCCCACATCTGGCTTTCAGCTCAGGGGGGCGCTGCTTCCACTCTCTCACTCCCTTTGCTCATGTTACCTCTCTAGCTGTGTTTCTCTCTGTCAAATAAATAAATAGAATCTCAAATAAAAAAAGAAAAGAAAAGAAAACGAAAGCTTAAAGAAACTAAATCTCTTGGAGTGCCTGGGTGGCTCAGTCCTTAAGCATCAGCCTTCAGCTCAGGTCATGATCCCGGAATCCTGGGATGAAGTCCCATATCCGGCTCCCTGCTCAGCGGGGAGCCTGCTTCTCCCTCTCCCACTCCCCCTGCTTGTGTTCCCTCCCTTGCTGTCTCTCTTTCTGTCAAATAAATAAAATCTTTAAAAGAGAGAGAAAGAAAGAAAGAAAGAAAGAAAGAAAGAAAGAAAGAAAGAAAGAAGGAAGGAAAGAAAGAAAGAAAGAAAGAAAGAAAAGAAAAGAAAAGAAAAGAAAAGAAAAGAAAAGAAAGAGAAAGAAAGAAAGGAAGAGACTAAATCTCTTGAAAAACCATAGCTACTAAATGTCAGAACTAGGTGGGGAACTTGGTTCTTAACCACTCCTATATTACTTCTTCTACTCAAAACCTGAGAGTAAGTGGTTGATGACGTCTAAGGGTTTATCATGCCTTAGCTCAAATTGCGTTTCCAATTTTATTTCTTACTACTCCCCTCCATACATCCCATTTTCAGGGCAAGGAGATTTGCTGATCACAAGTATCCCTCAATATTCACACTTCTGTGCTTTTATTTATGTAAAATTGTTCTCTGTGTCACTAGCTCCAGGAAAAAAAATCTTTAAATCATTGTTTTACACAATAATTGTCAGGACTTTCATTTTTCATTACAATAGCAGCTATTGATTTTTACTCTCAAATATGTGTTTTTCCTTAAACTATTTTCTTCTGAAGCATGAAGATTAAGTGGTTTTTGATATTAGGCCTTTACAAATTGTTTATAACTCTCAAGCCCACAGAATTAGGATTCCAGACAGTAGAAGCCATTTTACCAAAGCCCCAATACTTTTTTTTTGTTAAATATTTTATCTATTCATTTGAGAGGGAGAGAGTGAGCACGGGTGGTGGGGGGGAGAGGGAGAGGGACAAGCAGAGTCCCCAGAGTCCCCACTGAGCAGGGAGCCTGACACAGTGCTCAGTCCCAGGACCCCAAGATCATGACCTGAGCCGAAGTCAGACACTTAAAGAACTGAACCACCCAAGCGACTCCCAAAATCCAAGATTTTTTTTTAAAGATTTTATTTATTTATTTGAGAGAGAGAGAGGGAGAGAGAGCATGAGAGGGGAGAAGGTCAGAGGGAGAAGCAGACTCCCCATGGAGCAGGGAGCCCAATGTGGGACTCGATCCCGGGACTCCAGGATCATGACCTGAGCCAAAGGCAGTGGCTTAACCAATTGAGCCACCCAGGTGCACCAATCCAAGAATTTTTTAGTGTCTCCTAAGGTTATCTAAAACAAACGAACACACAAATAAAAAAAACTATTAGGACAAAAATTCACCAAGCTGTCCATCTCCTTTTATAGGATGGCTCTACTCCTAACAGGCAGAATTTTCAGACAATGAAATATCCACTACGTTATAATTTCATGGATTAAAAAATGCTGAGAGAGGGTAACCCTGATCACTCTTGAGAGCTTTTTCTGTATCTTTACTTAATAAATGCCTATTTACTCAAATCTCGTCTACGAAATTTATTCTTCGACCTTATGAGACAAGAACCTAGCTCTCTGGCTTTATTTTGATGTGGAAACCCAGGATCATTTCCACTGAAGGGTGAATAAAAGCAGACTATTTTCTTTTCTTTTCTTTCCTAGGAGATGTCTCTCCCTTAGGTGATCTCTTCTCACAAATGACAAAACTGGATACCTGTTGGCCAGTTAAAGGTGAATAGCACTGCCACCAGTCATAAGTCTCAGGTGACAGGCTTCTGCACAAAGGTTTAGCCAATCTCCCTTCCTCAAAAGAAGAGTATGTTGTCCTAACCCTACCTAGTTCTGCTTTCTGTTCATTGGCTTTTTCTAAATGGTTTTCTCCACCTCGGACACTTTGCCTATAGTAGGGCCCTTCCAGTCTCTGACGGTCACTATGCCCTTTTAATCAGAGATTCATTTCAGGAAGAGTGTTGCCTATGTTGATACAAGGTATTCACATTTAAAGATGTCTTTTGTGAGAACTTAGGTCAGGAAGAGAAGCTTTTCCTTATTTTTGCTGCCTGGTAAGGAATAGGTTTTTCGGTTAGGTACAATTTATGTTTAATCATGGCCAGAATCAAAACCCAAGTTTTGGCAGGCAGGATTAGAGCTATCTCTTTATATGATAAGTTGGAAGGAACCCAGTGTTTCCTGGGCATTTACTTCCCTTGGAATTCTTTGGACATTAAGGAGGGAAATATAGACCCTCAGCCAATTCCTCAAATGGTTGCCTTAGGGGCTAGGAATTTAATGGGTCATATAGTTGAGGCTTTCTTGTTCCAAGAACAAAAATATGAAATTACGATGATCGCTAAATCTCAGGGTCTGCACCCCTCAACAGAGCCATGCTTGCAAATGGGACCTCAGGTATAGGGACAGAAAAAAGCGCCCACGGGTAGGACGAGGGAACATAATTGAATCAAAGTTTAAACTGTTAACCTTGCTAAGTCTTTATAATTGGGCCAGGCTTGGGGCGAGGAAGCCCAGAGGAGAAAAGAAGGATCAGTTGGTGAATAAGTAAAAGTGGCTACTCCTGTTGGCCTGATCCATCCTCAACCCAAGATATTAGGCTCTTTCAGATTGGGTAGGAAACCATGGGAAGCCTTGGTTCACAGGGGAGAGCGGATATGTAGGGATGCTTTCATAGCCTCCTCTCTATAACAGGTACGGGCTAACTCCTACTGGGATTGCAGGATGGGAAACAAACACTTCTCTGCTGGGACTTCTCTGGAGTACTGCACAATTGGGTAATTTCCCCTTGTAAAACTTTTCTAGTGTTTTCTAGGGGTTAAACATGGTAGGTTCTTTTTTTAAAATTAATTAATGTATAGGGGCGCCTGGGTGGCTCAGTTGGTTAAGCAACTGCCTTCGGCTCAGGTCATGATCCCGGAGACCTGGGATCGAGTCCCACATCGGGCTTCCTGCTCGGCGGGAATCCTGCTTCTCCCTCTCTCACTCCCCCAGCTTGTGTTCCCTCTCTGGCTGTGTTTCTCTCTGTCAAATAAATAAAATCTTTTTAAAAAATTAATTAATGTATAATGTATTATTTGTTTCAGGGTATAGGTCTGTGATTTCATCAATCTTACACAATGATTACAGTCTTACAGCACTCACCACAACATATACCCTCCCCAATGTCCATCACCAGCCACCCCATGCCTCCACCCCCCCCACTCCAGGAACCCTCAGTTTGTTTCCTGAGATTAAGAGTCTCTTATGATTTGTCTCCCTCTCTGGTTTCATCTTGTTTCATTTTTTCCTCTCTTCCCCTATGATCCTCTACCTTTTTTTTTCAAATTCCACATATCAGTGAGATCACATGATAATTGTCTTTCTCTGATTGACTTATTTTGCTTAGCATAATAACCTCTAGTTGCATCCACAATACTGCAAATGGCAAGTCGTTTTTGATGGCTGTGTAATATTCCTGTGTGTATGTGTGTGTGTGTGTGTGTGTGTGTGTGTGTGTGTGTACACACACCACATCCTCTTTATCCATTCATCTGTATATGGACATGTGGGCTCTTGCCATAGTTTGGCTATTGTGGACATTGTTGTTATAAACACCGGTGTACATGTGCCCCTTCAGATCACTGCATTTGTATCTTTGGGGTAAATACCCAGTAGTGCAATTGCTGGGTCGTAGGGTAGCTCTATTTTCAACTTTCTGAGGAACCTCCATACTGTTTTTTCCAGAGTGGCTGCACCAGCTTGCATTCCCACCAACAGTGTAGGAGGGCTCCCCTTTTTCCACATCCTCACCAACATCTGTCGTTTCCTGACTTGTTAATTTTAGCTATTCTGACTGGTGTGAGGTGATATCTCATTGTGGTTTTGATTTGTATTTCCCTGATGCCAAGTGATGGTGAGTACTTTTTCATGTATCTTTTGGCCATTTGGGTATCTTCTTTGCAGAAATGTCTGTTCATGTCTTCTGCCCATTTCTTGATTGGACTATTTGTTCTTTGGGTATTTGGTAAGTTATTTATAGATTTTGGATACTAGCCCTTTATCTGATATGTCATTTGCAAATATCTTTTCCCATTCTGTTGGTTGTCTTTTGGTTGACTGTTTCCTTTGCTATGCAAAAACTTTTTAGGTTGATGAAGTCCTAATAGTTCATTTTGCCTTTGCTTCCCTTGCCTTTGGCAATGTGCTAGGAAGAAGTTGCTGTGGCCACGGTTGAAGAGATTGCTGCCTGTGTTTTCCTCAAGGATTTTGATGGATTCCTGTCTCACATTTAGGTCTTTCATCCATTTTGAGTCTATTTTTGTGTATGGTGTAAGGAAATGGTCCCGCTTCATTCTTCTGCATGTGGCTGTCCATTTGTTGAAGAGATTGTCTTTTTTCCATTGGATAGATATTCTTCCCTGCTTTGTCAAAGATTAGTTGACTATAGAGTTGAGGATTGATTTCTGGGTTCTCTGTTCTGTAACATTGATCTCTCTGTTTTTGTGCCAGTACCATACTGTCTTGATGATTATAGCTTTGTAATAGAGCTTGAAGTCTGGAATTGTGATGTCATCAGCTTTGCTTTTTTTTTTTTTTTTTTTCAAAATTCCTCTGGATATTCAGGGTCTTTGCTAGTTCCATATAAATTTCAGGACTATTTGTTCCATTTCTGTGAAAAAAGTTGTTGGTGGTACTTTGATAGGGATTGCTTTGAATGTGTAGATTGCACTAGGTAGCACAGACATTTTAATGATATTTGTTCTTCTAATCCATGAGCTTGGAACATTTTTCCATTTCTTTCATGAATATTGTGTAGTTTTCTGAAAAAAAAAGATTTATTCCTAGGTATCTTATGGTTTCAAGTGCAATTGTAGATGGACATGGCTGGTTCTTCAAGACAAGGTAAAATAAGGCGTGAGCTTTGCAGTAAGGCATCATCTCTTCTTTAGTTCTCAAGGACTCTCCCTTGGGATGCCTTTTTTTTAAGATTTTTTTTTAAATAGAGAGAGTGAGAGAGATCATGAGAGGGGAGAAGGACAGAGGGAGAAGCAGACTTCCCATGAAGCTGGAAGCCCAATGCAGGACTCAATCCCAGGACTCCAGGATCATGACCTGAGCTGAAGGCAGTCGCCCAACCAACTGAGGCACCCAGGTGCCCTGGAATGCCTTTTAACCCACTGGAAACAATTTGGATTGTTAATTTAGGAAAGGACTGAGCTCCTGTAACACTCACTGTATGGCCACAGTGAGCTCTTCTGCAAGAAACAAGGTGAATAGACAGAAGTACCCTAGATCCACCCAGGCATTAATGGCCCTAAATCAGGACCCAGACCCAAGCCCCTCTTACGGAATGTGTTTGGTGGTAACCAGAACATTAACTCCCTCCTGACATATTGGATAATTGCCTAAAAGGCCTCCTCCAAAAAAACCTAGGTTGCTGGAAGAAACACAGGTCATCCCTAGCAAAGGGGACACTGATTCTCACTCTCTCTCACTGTTCTTCCCAAGAGATGTGGGGCCTTCTCCCTCACTCATTTCCCAGGTTAATGGCTACAAGTGGAGCCCACTGTGGTTAGTCAACCTCAGGACAGGGTCTTTTGCTGAAACTCCCTTTGTTTCTGGGAAATTCGCTGTCTTCTGTGGCCTGACATGGACTGCCTTATTCTACTTGTTGGTGGAAAAACATGGCATTGACTCAGCTGTTCAAATAGATGAGCTTTAGAACTGGGAACCCTTTCTCTCCATCTTCTGGCAGCGAGTTGCCTCTGTGGTCTGCCCCACCCCTCTGTTTTCTGCACCTTGGGTACTGCGGAGCCTGTCTACATTGCTGACTTCAGATCTCCCCAGCTGTGTCTCAGGTAAAAATTGACACTGGAGAACAAACTGATTGACTTTTAAAAGTCGACCCAGGTGGAACATAACGTGTTATTCAAACTAAGTTAACTTTGTTGGTGTAATATAGACATGTCTTTAAATTTATCAGCATTAAATGCAAAACTTTTATTCTGCCAGGGTTTGCTGAAGGTAAATAATCTTGTATTGTTAGCAAAAATATGACTAAAATGACAGTTAATTGTCTATTCCATCAAAGTGCTCATAGGAAATTGTTAAAATAGCTTTCAAAGTCTTGTGATTAAATTCATTGGACACCTAGGTTTTTTTCCAAATAGGATAAGGTGCCAGATCATTGATTACTGGATGTAGGTTTGTGCTTTTGACTACTTATTGCAAAGAAACCAAGGATATTTAAGTCAGCTGGTAAACATGCTCTGTGCTTAACCAATTCATTAATTTGCCATCTAAATAATTCTGGTGTGACAGTTCATAACTGGTTACTACTTAGTTACTACTAAGGAACTAGTTAGTTCCTTAGTAACCATAACTGGTTACTACTAACTTCACTGGAGACTAAGATTTCTAAGAGTGCAAAATTCAGCAACTCTGTATGTAGAAAAGAAAGAGATATGTAAGAAAGATATAAGCAATGGGAATACATTTTTGTTGAAGGCAAAAGAAGATAATTTTGTCCTAAATAAGATGTTTGTTTGGAGAGAAATGGATTAGGACAAAATCTGAAATGCAAAACAAAGTTGTACAAAATTTGTGAAGGAAAATCTTTGGAAAGGAATTTTAGGTGTGGTCAGGATGAACTAAAATTAAAATAAAGGGATTTTAAAAGTACAGTGTAGGGGTGCCTGGGTGGCTCAGTCATTAAGCATCTGCCTTCAGCTCAGGTCATGATGCCGGGGTCCCGGGATTGAGTCCCTCATCGGGCTCCCCACGCAGTGGGAAGCCTGCTTCTCCCTCTCACTGTCTCCCTGTCAAATAAATTAATATATTCTTTAAAAATAAAAAACAACAAAAAAATAAAAGTATAGTGGTATATAAGATTGGAATTCTCTCTCTATTCAAAAGAGAGTTTTCTTGATATTGGTCTGCTTTTGAGAAGAAAATGTAAACAGCTGTTTTCTCTTTGCCTGCCCAGAAAACCAATTTCTATGTTTTGCCTTTATCAATTCTTTGATGATCCCTAATCCTATTTAGGCATGTGATTTAAAACCTTCTGAAGTTTTGGGCTGCCTGTGTGGCTCGGTCATTAAGTATCTGCATTTGGCTTAGGTCATGATTTCACAGTCTGGAGATCAAGTCCCACATCGGGCTTTCGGCTCCACGGGAAGCCTGCTTCTCCCTCTCTCACTCCCCTGTTTGTGTTCCCTCTCTAGCTGTGTTTCCCTCTGTCAAATAAATAAATAAATAAAATTTTTTTTAAAAAAGTTTGGTCTTCAAAAAATTAGTAATAAAAATAAAACCTTCTGAAGTTTTAACAAACTTCTCCAAGATTTAAATCATGAACAAAGTCTCTTTAACTCATTAGGCCTTTTATTGGGCATGTTAAATTACTCTGGCAGCACTGTTAAATGATATGCCTTCGGTTACATTTGTGTAAATGTTCTAACTATTCTAGAGATGATTTGCAATTCCTAAAGCTTTAATGTTTTAAGATAAGTCATCACTTAATATTTTGATTATTGAAAGTGTTATGTGACACAAAAATAACTGAGTTTGTCATTGCATCACAACAAATTCTCAGATCATTAGCAATGTCCATATCTGAGTTTTTGTCATTTATAATTGTTCTTATTCTCTTGCAAAATGAGTTTCATTTTCAAGGAGATTCATAAAAAGGACTTTAGGACAAATACAGGTATTCAATATCGTTTTTTTTCTTTTTTAAAGATTTTATTTCTTTATCTGACAGAAGAAACACAGCTAGAAAGGGAACACAAGGAGAGGGAGTGAGAGAGGGGGAAGCAGGCTTCCTGCTGAGCAGGGAGCCCGATGTAGGACTCCATCTCTGGTCTCCGGGATCATGACCTGAGCCGAAGGTAGTCGTTTAACCAGCTGAGCCACTCAAGCGCCCCAATATCTTTAATATTAAAACTGAAATAGGTAAAAATTTCTGGAACTAAAGCTGCATTCAAGCTAAACAAGGAGTAGTAACATGGAACTAAATGAACTAAAAAGATGATTATAATTCTGTGACTTTTGTCTAAAACACTGCTGGTGTTCTAATGTTTGCTCTCCCAGATTAAGGAAACTTTCTCTTAAGATACGACTTACAGAAATGTGATGAAGTATTCATTTAGAAACATATTGAAGCATTTAGCTTTTCTGTTCACCTGAACCCTCTGAAATTCAAAAGGTCTCAGTAAGTATTCCTTCTTCCATGGCAATCATAGTCATTTGCATAAGTTCAATAAGAATCTGTTCTCCTTGCAACAGGATACCATTAGAAACATTAGTAAGTTTCCCAAGGCTTTGACTGGAATGTCATGTTTGAAAGAGACATGCATAGACTCAGATATGAGCAAACAGCTTTGAGGAACTAAGGTGGAATTTATGAAACCTGGAATCTTAAACCCCTTGGAACTGGTGGTCTGATACTTTGCTTACGGAGTTCCCAGCAGCCTCACCAAGTGAGTCAAGAATGTTACTTCCTGGCAGGTGGAGGAACCTCAGGGTATATTGGGGACCTCTTGAAGAGGAATCCCCCCAAATCTACAGGTATTGCAGGAATGTCTGATGGCAAGTACTGGCTTGGTTTCTGGCCTGAAGAGGCTATGAAAAAAGTTCAATCTAGAGATTCCTTATCAAAGTTCCAGCACAGCAGATTTTAAAAGATCTATATAATCAATCATTTGTGCTGAGCTTATGTAAATAATTATGCTGTTTGTTAAAACTGGACTTGTTTTTCAAATGAGTCGTATTTGGCTGTCTGTGGAAATAAGGGTTATTATAAAGAGAAAAATTAGGGCACCTGGATGGCTCAGTTAGTTAAGCGACTACCTTCGGCTCAGGTTATGATCCTAGAGATCTGGAATCGAGGCCCACATCAGGCTCCCTGCTTGTTGGGAGGCCTGCTTCTCCCTCTCTCACTCCCCCTACTTGTGTTCCCTCTCTGGCTGTGTTTCTCTCTGTCAAATAAATAAAATCTTTTTTAAAAAAAGAGAAAAATTATTTTTCAACAACACACCTTTGTGGGTGTGAAATTTTAGTTCCGATTGTCTTTGTTGTTTGCTTAAGCTAGACAACTTGAGGTAAACCTCAGAAATTGCCACGGCAGCACAAGTATAGACAATCTCCTTGCTGGTGATTCTGTGAGATAACAGGGCCCCATGGGCATATGATGACTTGAACAACTGGAAACAATTGTATGACTCAGCTATCACTTGACCAATTCTATGTGGCTGGGGTAACAAAAATCACTTTTTAAAAGTCAGAGCTTACCCCATGGAGGGAATGGATGGCCCCACTTTCTTTAGGATTAGATTGGATGATGCCCTTGGGGATGCCTTTATCTCCTGAGACAAGTCTCCCATTTGCCAGTGATTCCTCGCAATTAGGATAGCGTTAAACCTGGACCTCAAACAAAAAAGGCTTCTTGATGGTTTCATCCCTCACAGTCATTTAATCTAGAAGCCACCTCTACTGACATACGATTGCAAAACAAGGCTTTAACTAAATGCACAAAGCATGCAACAGCCCTCCTGTAAGAAAAGAGCCTCAAAGCTCACTATGGGACTTTCAGGACTTACATTAGGACTGCAATATAAAATAAGCCAAAGAATATGCTTGCTCTTCAGGACTCAATGATACTTCCCAGGCACTTCCCTAGATGCACTCAGCCAATTACTAAATGAAGTCAGAGAAGGACTTCTCAACAAGCACAGCACTATTGACCGTCTACTATTGCTACACCACTGGGAGTGTGAAAATTTTCCTCATGTGTTAACATTACAGTTAACTCCTGCAAGGTCTCCCAATTAATAGGGGACATTTATGATCAATTAAATAAGATCAATAATAGGGTCTGTGGTCAAAGAAATGAGGCTGATACAAAAGCGAAGGTCAAGCAAAGCGTTATTTTGCACGAAGCATTGAGAATTATACTGGCCCGGGCCAGGGTCGCTTCCCAAGAGAGAGCAGCCCACCTAATTTCTCAGGCTAGCTTTTATAGGGCATCCCCCCAAATCACAAGCAGACTAGGGTCACGTAACTACCTAGAGTTAATTTACATTTCCATTGTATAGGGGAAAACCACACCCTGAGCTGACCCACTCAAGCAGCTTGCCTAAGTTAATTTGCACTTCCCTGGTCCTGGAACCCAGAGTCTGAGGGTACCTGGGCATACCCATCTGACCCTAAGTAACCAGCTGCCATTCTTAGTTTGCATCTCCATACCGCCCCCCCAGGACGCTCCAGGATGGGAGGGTAAGGGGGTTAACCAATTGGGTGTCTCCCCTAACCTGGCTCTCCTTTGTTTTCCAGGGACTTTTTGCCCATATCACCTAGAGCTGTTTTTCTGAGTAAACAAGAGGCGGCTCGGACTTCTTCCTTTTTTTTTTTTTTAAATACTTTATGTATTTATTTCACAGAGAGAGAGAGATCACAAGTAGGCAGAGAGGCAGGCAGAGAGAGAGGAGGAAGCAGGCTCCCCGCCAAGCAGAGAGCCTGACGTGGGCCTTGATCCCACACTTCTAAATAGGTCCTTACAATCAAGATATCCACTGATCTAGTTGATGAAATTGGTAATTGGGGATCTTATTACATGGATATTTATAGTAGCTTTATTTATAATTGTTAAAACTTGGAAGCGACCAAGATGTCCTTTTGTAGATGAGTGGTTACAGAAACTGTGGTCCATCCATGCAATGAGATATCACTCACTACTAAAAAGAAATTAACTATTACACCACGAAAAGAGGGGCACCTGGGTGGCTCAGAGGGTTAAACCTGTGCCTTCAGCTCGGGTTATGATCTCAGAGTCCTGGGATCAAGCCCCACATCAGGCTCTCTGCTCAGCAGGGAGTCTGCTTCCCTCTCTCTCTCTGCCTATGTCTCTGCCTATTTGTGATCTCTCTCTCTCTCTCTCTCTCTCTCTCTCTCTCTCTCTCTCTCCCTGTGTCAAATAAATAAATAAAATCTTTAAAAAACGTGCAAAAAAAACCATGAAAAGACACAGAGGAAACTTAAAAGTATATTACTAAGGTATATTACTGAAAAGGTTACATACTGAATGATTCCAACTACATGGTGTTCTGGATAAGGTAAGACTATAGAGGCAGTAAGAAGATTAGTGGTTGCCAGAGGGTTGGGGGAGTGAGACATGAATGGGTAGAACATAAGGGATTTTTAGGGCAGTGAAGTTATTCTGTATGATACTATATGGTAAAATATATGTCATTATATATTTGTCAAAACCCACAGAATATATAATACAAAGAGGAGACTCCAATATAAACTATGGTCTTTGGTTGATAATGATGTGTCAATGTCTCATTGATTGTGACAAATAAAGGTACTGTACTGATTAAAGATGTTGACGGTGGAAGAGGTGATATGAGGAGAAGGGGAGGGGAGGGAGGAACTTCCTGCATTTTCTGTACAGTTTTTTTCTGAACCTAAAACAGTTCTAAAAATAAAGTGTAGTTATATATAGAGAGAGACAAGCTAAGGACCAGAAGATATATGTATCTTTAAAAATGATATATCTGTGGCACCTGGGTGGCTCAGTCATTAAGCATCTGCCTTCAGCTCAGCTCATGATCCCAGGGTCCTGAGATCGAGCCCCGCATCGGGCTCCTTGCTCAGCGGGAAGCCTGCTTTTCTCTCTCCCACCTGCTTGTGTTCCCTCTCTAGCTGTATTTCTCTCTACCAAATAAATAAATAAAATCTTTAAAAGAATAAAAAATAAAAAATAAAATAATAAAATAATACCATTTATAGTGGCCCCCCAAAATTAAATATTCAGGTATAAATCCATCAAAACATGTACATGAATGCTGTATGGTTAAAACTGCAGATGCTGATACAGAAATCAAAGAAGACCTAAATAAATGGATAGGCATTCTGTGTTCATGGATTGGAAAATGTAACATAATAATGATGTCAATTTTATCTAAGTCGACCTATAGATTTAATGGAGTTCTAATCAATATCCCAGCAGAATTTTTTGTAGATATAGACACAAACTCAATCTAAAATCTATTTTGAAAGGCAAAAGAACTAGACAACTAAAACTATTTTGAAGACCAAAGTTGGAGGAACCATTTTAGCCTATTTTAAGGTTTACTAGAAAACTACAGTATCTGAGCCAATGTGGTACTGGCAAAGGTACAGACACATAGATTAAATACAAAGTCCAGAAATAGATTCACACAAATATGGCCAATTGATTTTTTTTAACAGAAGTGCAAAAGCAATTAAATGGAGAAAGAATAGAGTGTTCAAAATCTGGTGTTAGAACAATCGGATATCTGGGGCACCTGGGTGGCTCAGTCATTAGGCATCTGTGTTTGGCTCAAGTCATGGTCCCGTGGTCCTGGGATCAAGCCCCGCATCCAGCTCCCTGCTCAGTGGGAAGCCTGCTTCTCCCTCTCTCACTCCCCCTGCTTGTGTTCTCTCTCTTGCTATGTTTCTCACTGTCAAATAAATAAACAAAATTTAAAAAAAGAATCATAAAACCAAGTTAAAAAAAAGAATAATCGGATATCTACATGCCAAATAATAATAATAATAATAATAATAATAATAATAACCCTCACTTAAATCCCACACCTTATACAAAAAAAAATTCAAAAATAAAATCATAAAACATTTAGAATAAAACAAAGGAGAAAATATTTGTGACCTAGAGTTAAGCAAAGAGTGATTAAATGTGATGCCAAAAGCATGATCTGTTTAAAAAACAGTGAAATAGACTTCACCAAAATGTAATGCAAAATGCTCTGCAAAAAACAATGAAAAGAATGAAAAGACAAACTACAGACTGGGAGAAAGTATTTGTAAATCACATATCTAACAAAGGATTTACATTCAGAATACATAAAGAATTCTCAAAACTGAATTGTAAAAAAGAGAGAAACCAATTTAAAAATGGGCAAAAGACTTGAACAGACCCTTCACTGAAGATACACAGATAACAAACAAGCACATTAAAAGATGCTTTACATCATTAGCCATTAGGGAAATGCAAATTGAAACCATAAAGAGATACCATAATATACCTCTCAGAATGGCTAAAAAACAAGCAAACAACCTTGCCCCAGAACCCAACCCAGACAAAACAAAACCCTAAACAACTAATAATACCAAGTGCTGGAGAAGATATAAAGCAACTGGAATGCATTGTTGGTGGGAAAGCAAAATGGAACAGTCACTCTTGAAAACAGTTTGGTACTTTTATGTAGTGTTAAACACACATATTTACATATAACCCAGAAATCTCAGTTCTGGGTATTTACTCTGGAAATAAATACGGACATACACTCAAAAATCTGTACAAGAATGCTTGTGTCAGGTCTAGTCATAGTAGCAAGAAAAGAAAAGAAAAAGAACAACCAAAATGAACTTCGGCAGCTGAACAGATAAATGGCGATGGGTCATTCTTCATAATATGATGGAAGATGACTCAGCAACAAAAAGGAGCAAATCACTGATAAGTACAACGCAGATTAATCTCAAAAACTAGGCTGAGTGAAAAAAAGTCAGACTCAGGGGCGCCTGGGTGGCTCAGTTGGTTAAGCGACTGCCTTCAGCTCAGGTCATGATCCCAGAGACCCTAGATCGAGCCCCGCATTGAGCCCCTCATCGGGCTCCCTGCTCGGCAGGAAGCCTGCTTCTCCCTCTCTCACTCCCCCTGCTTGTGTTCCCTCTCTGGCTGTGTTTCTCTCTGTCAAATAAATAAAATCTTAAAAAAAAAAAAAGTCAGACTCAAAAGAGTACACAGTGCATAATTCCATTCATTTGCAATTCTAGAAAAAAGCAAAACTAAATTATAATGACAGAGAGCAGATCAGTAGTTGCTGGGGGATTGACTACAAAAGGACAAGAGGGAGCTCTTTGGAATGATGGAAATACTCTATATCAGGATCATGGTGGTGGCTACATGGTACAGACATTTATCAAAATTCAGAGTTGAAATGTTCACATATTATGACCTAGCCGGCTCACTTTTAGGTATAGAGCAATGTTTATTAAACTGCCCGTAGAGACCCATTATTAGCGAACCATTAAAGCAATCTACTGTGACTCCTTAGAGAGGTATTTACCCTGAAACTAATGAGGGTTAAGCCTCAGGCTCCCTCACTTGCACAGCTTCTTCCAAGGCCTGGTTACTACTTTTGCATTCTTTTTCTACAGGGAGTCCCCAAATTGTATAAATTTTAGGCAAATTTAGACAAAACCTAGATTGGCCCCCAGATGGCCAGATTTTTTTTTTAATGAAATGGAATAGAAAACGAGAATGTTTTATAAAAAATTTGTTTCATTTGGGCGTCTGGGTGGCTCAGTGGGTTAAAGCCTCTGCCTTTAGCTCAGGTCATGATCTCAGGGTCCTGAAATCGAGGTGTATCAGGCTCTCTGCTCAGCAGGGAGCCTGCTTCCCCCTCTCTCTGCCTGCCTCTCTGCCTACTTGTGATCTCTCTTTCTGTCAAATAAATAAATAAAATCTTAAGAAAAAAAGACTAAAAAAAATGTTTCATTTTATACAATGGGTCATGACTTAAAAATTTGTCTTTTACCAGGGTTTGTGTTTAAGGCTTGTGTTTCTTTCTTTTAAAAAAAAAGGAAAGGGGGGGCACCTGGGTGGCTCAGTTGGTTAAGCGACTGCCTTCGGCTCAGGTCACGATCCCGGAGACCTGGGATGGAGTCCCACATCGGGCTCCCTGCTCGGCAGGAAGCCTGCTGCTCCCTCTCTCACTCCCCCTGCTTGTGTTCCCTCTC
>PITA01009790.1:0-75481 GCA_004023965.1 Spilogale gracilis
AGCCCGAGGGCCCCTTAGCCATTGCAGGTTTATCTGACTCACACGAATCTCCACTGTGGGCCCAGACCATGAACAGGCAGTCCTGTCATCTGAGATTGGCTCCTATTTGTAGAATCCCTGCTCTGGGCCAGGTGCTGTTCCACAGGCTCATACAAGGCTCCCATTACAAAATGAGATGGGAGTTCTGCCGTCATCCACGTCATTTTATAGGTGGACAAACTTGTGCAGGGTCAGGAGTGGTCAGGGATTCGATGCCAGCTCGGTCACTCTACATTCTGGGTCTTAGCCTCTCGACTGCTTCCTGACATCCTGCCTTTAGAGCTAATAAGCTGGTTCCAAAAGGAGTGAGCTCCCCATCATTGGAGGAATGCAAGCAAATGTTGGAGGACTCCTTGAATGGCTGTTGGACAGGGACGAAAGCTCCCTGGCCACTTTGACTTTTGAGGTCCTCTTGCTCCTAAAAGGCCCTCACAGGACGTGGTTGGCAAAGTCGGGCCCAGGTGGTCCAGATCTCCTGACTCGCAGTTCAGTGCTTTTTTGGTCCCCATGTTAGGCGAGACTGAGGAACCCCTTCTCATAGATTTCTCAGCACCTTGGAATATCAGAGGGCCTGACCCATTTCTGGGCAGGGCTGGAGGCATTGCTGACCATCAGACTTGAGTTCAAGTCCTGGCTGTGCCCTTTCCTAGGTTTTGTAACCCTAAGGCAAATTGCATAAACTCTGTGAGCCTCAGTTTATCCATCTTTAAAATGGGGATAATGTTCTTATGAAGAGCAAATAAGTATTCTGTACAAAGTACCTGGCACACAGCAGGCGCTCAGTAAATACACCGTCTCACTCTAAGCTGGGTGATAACAAAGGCATTTTGCTCAAAATGGTCTCCAGCTTCTGCTCGAAGACAAAATATTTGTTAGAATAAAGTGCCCGTGTCTGATCCTGGCTCCTTTGCATGACCTAATAGCTCCCTGCCTCAGTTTCCCCATATGTGAAATGGGACTTACTAGGTAACCTACTTTATCTGCATTGTCCTGCTATAAACAGTCCCAGGAACACAGTGAGTGCTCAAAGAAAAAAAAATGAGCAGCCAGCTTCAGCATCATAAAATCCCTACTATGTGCTAGCCAGGCCTGCCCTTCTGTGAATAACAGCCCATTGGATCCTCACCCCGGACACGGGGGGCTGAGCTGGGACGCAGACGCTGGTTTTTGTGACCTCAGAATCCCAACAGCATCAACCAGGGCGCTGTGTGAATCGGGCATGATTCCAGGGCCGAAGGGCCAGGCGGCCATGCTGCCATCGCCACCATCCCCAGGCCACCCCGAGGTCCCTCCAGTCTGTCTGCCTCCATGGTGGACCAAGTCTAAGCCTGCGCCTGGAGCCTGAGAGGGGGAAGGAAGTCGAGCTGAATTTTGGAGGCCTTCTGTGGCCCTCCACCGTGTGCCTGCAGGTCGGCTCAGGCTCCCAGGATAGCACGCCCACTTCTCGGATGTCGGCGAGCCTCTTCCTCCGCTGTAAGGCTCGCAGCGGCCTTCCAGGGGAAGCTTCCATCCTGCTGCCTTTTTAATTTCCTCTTCTGGCCTCAGGCTCTGAGCCTGTTATTAACTTCTGGGGGCAGCCCACAGCTGGGAGCCAGCGGAGGTGGGGAGGCCCCTCACTTGTCGAGCCCCTCCCTAGGCTGAGTGGTACCCACTGGTGCTGCCTTCCTCCCTCCGCCGCCCACCCCGCCCCCGGAGCCTTGCCCGGGGATGACCGGGCTGAGTGTCAGGATCCACAGCGACAAGCAGGCAAGCTCCTCCACTGGCCGAGTTCGGACTCAAGACAATGTGCACGTAGAGTCCATGCAACAAGAGGAACCAGATGAGTCCTCTAAACTGAGTACATTCAGGTAAATTTAAGAAAGGTGCTTTATAGCAAGGCAGGGTGGAGGAAGGATACAGTACCTCGTGGTTGTAATAGTGGGGGAACCAGGAACTGTTAGCTCCCCTAGTCTGACATGGGGACAGGGAGAGGTGGCCAGAGGGGACCGGCTGTGTGGGGAAGGCCCCAGAAGGGACAGAAGCCTTGATTTCTCAGTGTCTTTCTAAGGGTTTTGGGACAGCGCCTTGTTTTCTGTCCTTCCTTCAAACCCCCTGCTGCAGTGTGAACATGCATGAGAGTCCCTCGGAGCCCTTGATGAGCAGCCCCCAGTTGCTGACTGCATGGGCCTGAGGCGGAGCACCCCTCCCTCTAGCCCGTTCCCAGCTGGGGTGGTGGCCACGTCACACGTGCCCCGTGCCTGTCTTTGCTGGCCCCACCTTTGCGGCACTGGAGTGGAAGTTCTTCCAAGGCAGGACTTCCTGGCACTGCCCCTGCTGCTCTGTGCGCTCAGGGTATGGGGGCCTCTTGCCTCCTGCCGGCCCGAGTGCCCGGCGTGGGGGACTGTGTGCAGCTTCTCCCTGTGGACTGTGGCCTAGATGCCCCCGTGCCGTAGCTTGGCAGTCCCCGAGCAGAGGACATTATCGAGATGGAGGTCAGCACACAGGCTCGTTTGGGGTGTCTTTGGGATGAACACCCAGGGAGGTGAAGTGAGGCAAGCAGGAGGGAGCCAAGGGAGAAGACGGACCATCAGGCTTCCGTAGAAGCCCCACAGGCCATTCCTAGAGCAGGGAGGGCCATTCCGAGCTGTCCCCAGCTGGGGCCAGGAGGCCAGATCTCCACAGCCCACATGTTCCAGCCACTGGGTAGGGGCCACCCTGGGAAGCAGGGGGGAGGCTCTCCCTTTGGCTGAAGTGCACCCCTGCCCCTAAGGGACTGGTCGCCGAGGGTTCTCCAGCAGCCCTCCTAGCAGTGTCCGGTCCCAAAGGGATTTGTGGGACATACTGTGACAACTGCACCATTGGGACCTGCCCGAGGAGCCAGGGAAGGAACCAGAGGCCTCCCTTCCCTATCCCCGAGTCCCATGGCTCCTGTGCCCCAAACCAGCAACTCTCGTGACCCCTCAAGCACACAGAGCCCCCGCCCCCGGCCTACAGCAGGCTTCTGAATCTTCTTTTCGCTGGCTCAGGCCATCCTGCGACACAGAGAGGCAGAAGCCCTGCAGGGTCCACCCCGGCTTGTGCTGGGATTGCGGAAGAAACCCGTCAGGGTCATTCCCTGCCACATGCCGTGGTTAGGGGTCCCCCAGGCCTTCTGGAGAGAGGGAGAGGAGCAGGAAGGGATTGTGTCTCCTCTCAAGTCACTGAGGCCGGCAACCCCAGTGAGACTGAGAGTATGTGACCCCTATTCCTGGGGCGGAGCGTGGTGGGTAGAGGCGCCCCTGGGAGTCAGACCGACCAGCATATGAACCTCAGCAGGGTGACCTGGGATTTTTCCGATGACCTTGGCGAGGCAGTCACCGGTACCGTCTAACCTCACCACTGCCTCGTCTGTCATGTGGGTGGTAGGGGCCACCTGGGAACGATGTTGTGGGGATTACGTGGGGCTTGCCACGTGTCTCAGGGCAGGCGTCTAGCAGAAGACCGCAGGGGGAGTGGCCTGAGCAGATATTTATTTCTTGCAGTTTAGAGGTGAGGGTGCTTGCCGATTTGGTTCTGGGCAAGGGCTCTTCCTGGCTTGTAGATCACCACCTTTTCACTGTGCTCTGCTTTCTTTATCCTCTTCTAAAGACACCAGTCTCATCCTGAGGGCCTCACCTTCATGACCTCATGTCACCCCCCCAGAGACACCTCCTCCAAATTCCGTCACACCAGGAGGGGGGGTAGAGCTTCAGCATGTGACTTGTGGGAATACAAGCATCTGGTCCATAACACCATGTACGCTTAGCATAGTGCTGGGCACATAGTGAGAGCATTATTATTATCTTCAGAGACAAGCCTTTGGCTGAAGCTTCTAGAGTAGCATCGAGAGCCTGGGTTTAGATTCTGCTTCTGCCCCCTATTCACTGTGTGATCTTGGACTGGTTGCTTGGTCTCTCTGATCTTCGTTCTCATAAAAATAGAACCAAGCCTCCCAGGTCTGTGGAGAGGGTATAGCGAGTTGATAGTATGGGCAAGCCTAGAGCTCATTCCCTTGTTCATTCATTCATTCTCTGCCAGAGAAGGGCTCAGTCAGAGGGAAGAGGAGGAGGAGCGTGATGGTGAGGATGCTGATGGTGCCCCTGGCAGTGTCTCCTGACGGCCACAACAAGGTGCCCCACCCTGGGGGGCTTGGACAACAGAAATTTGATTTCTCACAGTTGGAGGCTGGATGTCTAAAGACAATTGAGTGTTGGCAGATTTGGCTCCTTCCGAGGTCCTCGAGGGAAGCCTGTGTTCTGAGTGCTCCTTGAGGACGGCCCTCTTCTGCCAGTTTGGGGGAGTCTTCACGTGGTCTCTCCGTGGACCTATCTGTGTCCACATTTCCTCTTATGAGGACAGCAGTGGTACCAGATGACGGCGCACCCTAATGACCTCATTTTAACATAGTTACCTCTGCAAAGATCTTGTCATCAAATAGGCCCATCACGTGCTAAGGTACAAGCAGGGAAGGATTTCAGCATATGGGGAGGGCAGGGACACAGTTCAGCCCATAGCCGTGGAGACGGTGACGGTCTGCAGGGTCTGAACCAGGGTAGAGGAGGTATGGCACAAAGGAGGTGAAGGCATCCTGGAAAGTGGAAGCTGGGCAGGTCTTGGAGCCCAGCAGGGTAAACCGAGGCCGTGAGGGACAGTGCCAGCCCGAGGACGCCTCCTAGTTGGCAGCCTAGCCAGAATGTAAAGCTGAGGGATTTTCCATCCTGGCTTCCTCGTGTGGATGGAGCAGATGGGGCCTGGCAGTCTCTGCACTCGCCACGGGGGAGGACACAGACGGGCAGCAGGGCCCCTACGTCAGAGTGGCTGTGGCAGGTGACAGGCAGATGGCTGCCTCTGAGGGGCAGGGGGATAGTGGCAGGAGCGCTGGCCCCTGGGAAGCACTGGGGCCAGCCCTAGGTGTGGGGAGGTCAGATGTGTTAGTGTCCACCCCAGCTGTCCCCACTGTGTTCCCGCTTATGTCCCCCAGGCAGGCAGCCTGGGCCAGCCCCATGCTCTCAGGCATTCTCCTGTGGGACTGGTGATTTGGGAAAACACACTCCTGTGCATTCCTCCTGTATCTCACACTCTTACTGCAGGACGCTGCAGACCCTGGAGGGGAGGGCTGCGGGTCTCCTGCACTGCAGGCAGGTCTCCGGCCCCAGCTGTATGGCAGGCCATTGAACTGAATGCTGATGCTAGCTACCTGGGGTCTGTGTCAGGTCCCACAGGTGTGCCCCCCACTTCAGATACAAGTCCCAGATTGTGTCTAAACCCCACACTTCTGGGATTTTCATGGAGGTTTCATGACAAAGACGTGATCCATAGTTAACTCCGTCTCCATCCCTACCCCTCCTTTCCAGGAGAATGAGGGTTAGGGCTAAAGGTTCCAAGCTTCTCACCACAGCTCCTTGTTCTTGATGACCAGTCCCCATCCTGTAATGATCCAGGAGACCACCAGGTGTCACCTCATTAGAGCAAAAGACATTACTATCACGGAGGAAATTCCGAGGGATTTAGGACTTAGGTGACAGGAACTGGTGTCAAAGGTTAAATGTCAGACCAGAAGGGCTGTAGTGCTATTATCACTTAGGAAATTACCAGGGCTTTACAAGCTCTCTGTCAGAAACTGGAGGCCAAGACCAATAGACAATATATTTTTTATTATTTCACTGTCAGCAAACTCTTGCCCAAAGGACAGAACTGGCCCTCTACTTGCTTTTGTAAATAAAGTTTTATTGGAACACAGTCACAGTCATTCATTTACATATGGCTGCTCCCATAGTACAAGGGTGAAGTTGAATCATTGAGACAGAGACCAGATGGCCAGCAAGGCTACAAATGCTTACACTGTAGATCTCTACAGAAGTTTGCAGACTCCAGCCCTTGTGCTTTGGGGTCTGGGTGTTGCATCTGCTCCTGGAATGTTCCTGTTGTGCCAACTTGGAGAAGTGTCTTAGTCCATTTGGGCTGCTGTAACAAGCATACCATAGAGTGGGTGGCTTCAACAGCAAACATGTATTTCTCAACAGTTCTGGAGGCTGAGAAGTCCAAGATCAAGGTGCCGGTAGTCCTGTGTCTACCAGGAACCTGCTTCCCAGTTCATAGACGGCTGTCTTTTCTCCGTCCTTACATGGCAAAAGAGGGGTCTCTTTCATATGGGTACTACTCCTGTTCATGACCTCATCACCTCCCACAGCCCCCCCACCCCCATAACGTCATATGGTTAAGGTTTCAACATAGGATTTCTGGGGGAATATAAGCGTTCAGTCCATGGCAAGGAGTGGCTTCCTCCCCAGAATCTGTTTCTTCCTCTGTCAGTGGGGAGACAATTACCCCGTATTGTCAGGATGATCCAATGAGGCAAGGCAGGCGAGAGGGCACTTTACAAACTGGGACACTCTTGCGGCTTTCGGGTTCTTGTTCTCTGCACTCCACCTGCTTAAACCCTCCTCCGCCTCCTCATCTTCGGGGCAAAACCCCTTCTTTCCACACCCCCTGCAGCCCAGCAGGCTGCCATGGGTGGTGGTTTCCTCTGCAAGATTGATTTTTCTTTCCTTTTAACCTGGTTTTACCTACATACATGTGTTGGATGAGCAGAGGAGTGGGTTCAAGATGAGATGTGACTTGTTCGGGCAGCAGGGCGTCTGCATCGTCATTAAAAATGATGCTGTTTATGGAGCACATATTCCGTATCAGGCACTCTGCCGAGCACTCTCTCTTGACTCGTGTAAATGGCACCGTGGGAGGTCTGCATTCCTCCCACAGGTACTGAGGGCCTCCTGTGTGCGGGGCCTTCTCCAGGTCTTGAGAATAGGGCAGTGACTGACGTGTCTGGAATTCCTGACCTCGTAGATTATGGAAACCCATGAACTTGGAGATGCCCAGGACAAAATAAGCACCATGCATAGCGGCTTAGAGGTGAGAAGCGCTCTGGAGAGAATTAAGCAGACAACGGGTACGCTGAGTGTCAGGTGGGTTGGGGTTGACAGTTGTAAATGGCACGATCGATCGGGGGAGGTGACATTTGAGGCCAGAGTTGAGCTGTGTTGACTTCTGGGGAGAGAGTGTCCAGCAAAGGAAATTTCACGTGCAGAGGGCCGTAGGATCGGCCTGCGCCCGCCGAGCTGGGCAGACCACAAGGGGAAGCGGTGCGCGGACTGAGTGTTGGGACAGCTGGGGAGGAGGTCGGGAGGTCAGTGGTGGGTCCAGAGCCTTGTGGACTGGAGCTGTCATTCTGGGTGAGATGAGAGCCCTGTGCAGTTCTGAGCAGAGAAGGGATGTGGTCTAACTTACCTTTAAAAAAAAAACAAAACTGCAGAATATTCATTTATTTACACTGTATTAACACATAATATCCACATTTCTAAAAATTGTGGTAAGATACACAGAACATAAAATTTTTTCTTTTTTTAAAAAATTTTTTATTTATTTGACAGAGAGAAACACAGCTAGAGAGGGAACACAAGCAGGGGGAGTGAGAGAGGGAGAAGCAGGCTTCCTGCCGAGCAGGGAGCCCAACGTGGGACTCGATCCCGGGTCTCCGGGATCATGACCTGAGCTGAAGGCAGTCGCTTAACCAACTGAGCCACCCAGGCGCCCCTATTTACACTGTATTAACACATAATATCCATATTTCTAAAAATTGTGGTAAGATACACAGAACATAAAATTTACATCCATCGTTTTAAAATTTGATAGTGTTAAGTAATTCACATTGCTGGGTAGTCACTCTCTCTCTCTATCTTACAAAACCGCAACTCTATACCCCTTTAACAATAATTGCATTAAGCCAGAATTCCCATGCCCTTCTCCTCCCAACCCCGAGCAAGCGTCCCACACTTCTTCCTGTCTCCCTGCACTTGACTGCTCCGGGGGCTTCCCAGGAAGCCGTGCCTCTTTGTGTCTGGCTTGTTTCTTGTAGCGTGATGTGCTCAAGCCCGTCCACGCTGGAGTAGGTGTCTGAATGTCCTTGCTTTGTAAGATCGAATGACATTCCCTTGAATGTGTCCGCTCCATCCTGCTTATCCACTGGTCCAGTGATGCCCACTTGGGTTATTTCCACCTTTGGCCATTGTGGACAATGCTGCTGTGGATACGGGCATGCACATCTCTCTCTGCTGCTCTGCTTCCAGTACTATTTTCCTTAGGAATGCCTGATTTTACATTCCCCTGGCAATGCACAAGGCTTCCAGTTTCTCCATATTCCCAACCGCATGGTTATTCTCTGTTTTTGGATAGCAGCCCTCCTCATGGGTGGGAGCTGGTATCTCATGGCGGTTTTGATCTGTACTTCCCTGATG
Source organism: Spilogale gracilis (assembly GCA_004023965.1). Classification (NCBI taxonomy): domain Eukaryota; kingdom Metazoa; phylum Chordata; class Mammalia; order Carnivora; family Mephitidae; genus Spilogale; species Spilogale gracilis. The sequence continues at coordinate 8,331 of PITA01009790.1, forward strand.
AGGAGTGACGTTGAGCACCTTCTCATGTGCTGGTCGGCATATGTAGATTCTCTGAAAGACATGTCTATGGAGGTCCTTTGCCCATTTTGGAATCAGGTTGTTTTTTTGTTGTTGGGCTGTTAGGAATTCATTATCTGTCTAGACATCAGCTCCTTATTAGACATACGATTTGCAAATATTTTCTCCCATTGCATGGCTTGCCTTTTTCACTCTGTCGTGTCCTTTGATATATGGGCATTTTTTCTTTCTTTCTCTCTTTCTTTCTCTCTCTCTTTCTTTCTTTCTCTTCTCTCTCTCTTTCTTTCTTTCTTTTTTTAAAAGATTTTTATTTATTTGGGGGCACCTGGGTGGCTCAGTTGGTTAAGCGACTGCCTTTGGCTCAGGTCATGATCCCGGAGACCAGGGATCAAGCCCCGCATCGGACTCCCTGCTCGGCGGGAAGCCTGCTTCTCCGTCTCTCACTCCCCCTGCTTGTGTTCCCTCTCTGGCTGTGTTTTTCTCTGTCAAATAAATAAAATCTTAAAAAAAAAAAAGAAAGATTTTTATTTATTTGACAGAGAGAAACACAGCCAGAGAGGGAGCACAAGCACGGGGAGTGAGAGAGGGAGAAGCAGGCTTCCTGCCGATGCGGGGCTCGATCCCGGGACTCTGGGATCATGATCTGAGCCAGGCAGATGCTTAACGACTGAGCCACCCAGGAGCCCCAGACATTTTTTTATTTCAACGTAGTTCAGTTTATTTCATGTTACTTTGGCTGCCTTTGCTTTTGGTGTCACAGCCAAGAAATCATTGCGAAAACAAGCATCCTGAGTTTCTCTGCTATGTTTCCTTTGAGGAGTCCCATGGTTTTCTGTTTAGGTCTTTACCCATTTTGAGTTGATTCTTGTATGTGGGTTAAGTGAGGGTCTCACTTCATTCCTTTGCATGTAGAAATCTAGTTTCCGAAGAACATTTGTGGGAAAGACTGTCCTTTCCCCCCACTGAATGATCTTGGCACCCATATCCAAATCATTTCACACATACTGATAGATGTGAGGGTTTATTTCTGTACTCTCTACTCTTTTCCACTTGTTTTTATGCCTGTATCGCACCATTTTGATTACCAAAATTTTCTAAATGTTTGAAGTCAGGAAGTGTGAGACCTCTAACTTGGTTCTAACTTTCCAAGATCACTTTGCCTATTCATGGTCCCTTGAGATTCCATACACATTTTAGGATAGATTATCCTTTTTTCCACACACACACAAAATGCCCGGAAACAACAGTAAGGGCAGCAAAATGCCATTGGGATTTTGATGGGGATTATATGACATCTGTAGATTGCTGTAGGTTTTATTGACAACGATACTGAGTCTTTTGATGCCTTTCCATTTATGTGCTTCCTTACAGAGTTCTCTCAGCAGATCTATTATATCCAGGTCTTTTCACCCCCTTAGTTGAGTTTATTTCTAAGTATTTTATTCTTTTTGATGCTATTATAAATGGCATGTTGATATTCTTGTCAATGTTTAGAAATACGGCTCATTTTCTCACGTTGATTTTGTATCCTGTAATTTTGCTAAATGGATTTACGACCGCCAACAGTTTTCTTGTGGAATCTTTGGGGTTTTCTGTGCATAAGTTCGAGCTGTCTGTCAACAGAGATCATTTTACTTCTTTCTCTCGGATTTGCATTCCTTTGATTTCTTTTTCTTGCCCTACTTCATCTGGCCAGAACTTCCACGCTATGTGGAATAAAATAAAAAAATAAAACAGGCAGGAGCAGGCATCTTTGTCTTTTTTGTTCTTGACTTTGCAGGGAAAGCTTTCAGCCCCTCACCATTGCAATGAATGGTAGCTCCCTTCCATGGAGGCAGTTTCTTGCTATTCTTAGTTTAGTGAGTGTTTTCTAAGGAAAGAGTGTTGAACTATGTCAGATTCCTTTTCTGCATCAACCGATATGCTCTTGTGGGACTTTCCACTATGTTAATGTGATATATTACATCGGTTGGTTTTTGTGTCTTGAACCATCCCTGCATTTTAGCAGTAAGTCCTAATTTGGTCATGGTGTTCTGTCCTTTCTGGATATTTCCAAATTCTGTTTGCTAGTATTTTGTGGTGGATTTTTACGTCAACCAACCAGAGAGACGTTGGTTTGTAGTTTTGGGGTGTATCTTGCCTGACTTTGGTTTCATATAACAAAAATATTCCCTCTTCTTCAGTGTTTTTTTGTGTGTGTGTTTGTTGTTATTTTTGGAAGAGTTTGAGGAGGATTGGTATTAATTATGACTCTAGTTATTTGAGTCTTCTTTCTTTTTTTCTTAGTCTGGCTTAAAGTTTTGTCAATTCTGCACATCCTTTTGAAGAATCCACTCTGAGTTTTTAAAAAATTTCCCATCATATTTCTGTTTTCTATTTTGTTCTCTCTGCTCCTTCTGCTAGCTTTAGGTTTAGTTTGTTGTTCTTTTATGGTTCCTCAAGGTGTAACAATAGCTTGCTGATTTCAGATCTTTCCCAGTCTTTTAACATAAGCACTTCTGGCTATAAATTCCCCTCCTATGGCTTTCTTTGCATCTCATAGATTTTGGTATGTTGTGTGTTCATTTCCATTTGTCTGGCGATACTTGCGAATTTCTCTTGTGTATTCTTCTTTGACTCATTGGTTCTTTAAGAGTGTTTAAGAGCCTGTGGCTTAATTTCCCCTCACAGGGTTGGTTTCTAGTTTCATGCCATTGTGATCAGAAAAGATACCTGGTGATTTCAGTCTTTGAAGAATTGTTAAGACTTGTTTTGTGCCCTGTCTGTAATATGCTGTATCCTGTATGCACACTTGTGGGGTGGAGGCTACTACATGTCTCTTAGGTCCAGTTCGTCTATAATGTTGTTCATGTTCTTCATTTCCTTATTGATCCTCTGTCTGGTTGTTCCGTTTACTTACCTTTTAACAAGATCCTCTGGTTGTGTTAAGATGAGTCTCTCGGGGTGGAGGCAGGTGGGCAAGCGAGAGGTTGCACTGTCAATCCAGGAGAGGCTTGGAGCAGGGCCACTTGGACCAGAGGTACTGATGGAGAGGATGAGAAATGGTCAGGCTCCGGGTTGGCAGAACCAACAGATTTTATTGACTGTGGGAGTTGGTACTAGGGAAAGGGATTGCCTAAGCTCCTACAGCTAGTAAATGGTTGGGCTGGGAATTGAACCCAGCCAGGCCCCAATTCTTAGCTCTTAATGAAGCACTGCACTTTTCCAAAAGTGCTCCTGGTCCAGCTGCCTGGACCACCCTGCCCCTTCTGTTCCCAAGGGATGTCCAGGGCTGGGTGCTTGGCGAGCCCCACCTGCAGGTTCTACCCCCTACTGTACCCTGCTTCAGGAGAGCAAAGGACAGAAGGAGGCAGGTACCTGGGGAGAGGGAGGGGTGTGTAAAAGCTCTGAGACCCTGTGGGCTTAATGTCACGCTGCAGAAGAACTCAGCCCCTGGCATCAGACCAAGCTGGGTCTGACAGCCTTGACTCTCCTCCCCACCAGCTGTGTGACCCCAGGCAGGTGACACGACCTCTCTGTGCCTCTCTGTGCTCCCTTGACAAACAGGGCTGTGAACACTGCTGCTGTCTATCTGCCCACAAATATGGTGACAGGAAAGCGTATTTTCAGCTAAAATATTCTCCCAATGCAGCAGGGAGTCATGATCTTTCAAGCCATCCTGAGCACCTAGGATGTCCCCGAGCCATAGCACTATTATCGAGCAAAGTGCTCTCCGTCATGAGGTCCACAGGCTGTCGGGGAGGATGCAATCCGTATAAATACGGTGGGGGTTAGCACTATGTCAGCCGGGACCAAATAACAGTGAAAGAGGCCCAGTGAGGGTTCAGGCGGGGCGACCCATGTTCATCCCTAATATTTACTGCAGACGCCCTCTGCACCCGGCTCGGTCATGCGTGACCTTGTTCTGTCTTCCCCCAGCCCCTGGAGGCAGGTGCTATTCCTCTACGCCCTTTACCCAATGAGAGTACTCAGGCTCAGAGAAGTGTTGTGGTTGGCCTGAGGAAGCACAGCTAGAAGCTAAAGGGGCCAGGCTATGGCCACCGGCACTGAGATCCAAGAAACCAATGTACGTCCAAAGCCCAGCTGAGGTTTCCTAGCTGTGTAGCCTTGAGCCAGCCTGTCTGCCTCCCTGAGCGTCAGTTTCCACACCCATGAATAGGACCGGTTCCACAGGTTAGGCTGGAGAGTTTTCAGACTTAGGATTGCATCCCGCAAAGCCCGGCTTGGGGCTCCAAGGTCAGCACCTGTGGGGCGGGGACTGCCTGGGATGCTCTGCATTCTGCCTTCCCCTCCAGGAGGCAAGCAGAAGGAGGGGGAGCGGGTGTGGAGAGCGTGAGATTGCTCTCCGACAGGGGCATGGCTGAGCCGGCCGCGGGGCAGCCAGGAAGCCCGGGAGGGGTCAGAGTCAGAACTGCTCCCGTCACGTTTGCGTCACAGCATTGGTGATGTGGTGTTGGGACCAGCATTGGACGTCATCTCTCCTGACCTCCTCAACCTCAAGGCGGGGAAACTGAGGCCCGAGAGAGGAGAAATGCTTTGCTAAAGCCCCACAGTGACTCTGGGCAGAGTGGGGCCCAGGATCCAGCAAAGCAGAAGGGTGTTCAGGCCACCAGAGGGCCCCTCTGTGAGCAGAGGCACCGCTGCCCTTTCAGCACTGGGGCCCCCATGCCTGGGGTATCAGTGGTGCTCGGAAAATCTTTGTTGAGCATGTGAAGATGGTCGGAAGAGCATCCACCCGGGGAGTCAGGCTCAGTCTGGAATTCTGTCTCCACTCCGGGCCCGCTCTACTTCTCTAGGCAAGTCGCTTCACCTCAGTGAACCTCAGTTTCCCAAAATGAGATCACAAACCTGGCTGGTAGGTGCCCAAACGGGAATTCTGAACCCAGGTCTGCCAGATGCCAGGGCTGAGTGTCACTACCTGTCTGATTCTCTTATATACTTCTTTCCTTCCTTCCGTCCAAAAATATTTATTGAGCACCTGTTATGCATCAGGCACTATTCTAGTCTCTGTGAAGGTAACAGTGAACAAGGCAGAGGAGGCCCTGTCCCCGGGGAATTGCTGTCCCGTAGCAGGGAGACAGTAAGTAAAAAAGTGGGACAGGAATAGCATAAGTACACGGAAGGAACTATATATAACAAGGTGTGGATAGAGTCTGGGGGAGGAAGGGCTGTCTCAGATAATGGGGTCCAGGAAGGAGATGACATTTCGTGTGACGCCTGAAAAGAAAAATCCCCATGCAGAGCACCTGAAAAAATAATTCCATAAAATGTGGAGTGTGGCGCTCTGACAGGCTTCAGGCCTCAGACTTACAGAAGATGCGGTGAGGGGGGCGTGGAAGGAAAGCAGTTAGCCGGACACTACACTGAGAAGGTCCTCTGGGGGGACCACACCCCGGGGCGCATTTGGGTCTCCCCTTTCAGCTGCCTCTGCCTTCCAGGTGAAACAGATCATGGAGGAGGCCGTCACGCGCAAGTTTGTCCATGAGGACAGCAGCCACATCGTCTCCTTCTGTGGTGAGTTCACGGCCCGTGACCTTGAAAGTGGCTTCTTTCTCCGTGGGCTCCTCGGGGGAGTGGCACGTGAGCAAGCCAGTGTTCTCACGCTGCTTTTTTGCTCTGTGACTCCAAAGTTATTTGCAGATTCCCAAAGGGCTCCATTAGGAAATTTGGAAATATGGAAAAGTCTAGAGAAGACGTGAGGCATGGCCTCTGCACCACGAGGACTTAATCACTGCTGACGCTGCGGGGACCGAGAACCTTCCCCTCCTGTGGGCTCCGTGCCCCGCCACCCACACCCTTAGTGACACTGGTCTTGCTTCTGACGAATGGGCTCCGTGCCCTTTCCTCGCCCTGCCTGAGGCTGTTGCCAAATGAAGGGAGAGGATGGATGGGCTCTAAAAATATAGGGAATTAGGAGCCATGGACCCCCATGGACTCTGGGATCATGACCTGAGCTGAAGGCAGATACTTAACGACTGAGCCACTCAGGCGACCCAATGAGTTATGTTTTTTTAATTACATATATAGGTATATTTATATACTTGCTTATGCATGTGTATATGTAGGGATGTATATTACACAGTTATATGTGTGTATACGTGTATAAATACATACACACATAAATGTGAATATGGGGAAATATTTACCTTTTTTTTTTTTTCTTTTGGACATCTTTCTTTGCAAAGAAAATAGCAGGCCTGCCCATTTCAGAATGTGCGACCATACCTACCCGTTAAAGCCTTAGAGGAATAGAAAGTGATAAAGTTCATGATAATCATCTAACTTAAACCACCGTTTTGGGTGAGAGAAGAGATGTGAAGGCACTGAATAAGGCCTGCAGGGTCTCCCTGAGGTGTCTCCGATCCGTTGTTCCTTATGAGCCATTGTCGGAAAGAATCAAGCAAGTGCCCAGTGCTGAGATGGTGAAGTTGTTGCAGTAGACACAAATGAGAAGTGTCATACAAGCAAAAATGAGGGTGTGTAGGAGCTGCTTACCCAGAACTCTATTCTAAATTAGACAATAGAGTGGACATTCTTTCAAAGTCAAATAAGTGCCAGGGCACCTGGCTGGTGCAGTCAGTCAATCGCACAGACTCTTGGTCTTATGGTTGTGAGTTCAAGTCCCATGTTGGTCATGGAGTCTACTTAAAAAAATAATGTAATAAAGAGGTGGTGCCTGGGTGGCTCAGTTGGTTGAGCGACTGCTTTCGGCTCAGGTCATGATCCTGGAGACCCGGGATCGAGTCCCACATCGGGCTACCTGATCAACGGGAAGCCTGCTTCTCCCTCTCTCACTCCCCCTGCTTGTGTTCCTTCTCTGGCTGTGTTTCTCTCTGTCAAATAAATAAAATCTTAAAAAAAAAAAAAAAAGAAAAAAGCCAAGAAACTGCTAACAACAACAACGACGACGGCGACGACAACAACACCCCCAAACAAGTGGTTGAACCAGAACTTCTCAGTATTTGTCCTTGTGCACAACCTGACCTTAGCCAGGCTCTTCACCCTCGGACTGCTGGCATTTTCCTCGTGTGGAGTGACAGCAGCTAGAACACACCCTTCATGGGGTTTTTCCACCAGGATTAGGTAAGGTAAATCTCAACACCAGTGTGACCCCCGGCAGTACCCAAGAAGAAGTAGCTCTTCTAATAGACTCCCCTTCCCATCAACATTGATTATGCTTCTGTTACATACCAGAGTGAGATCCCAGTCTACTATGTGAGACAGAAGGCAGGAAAATACTTAATAGAGGCCTGCTGAAAGTACCAAAAAGAAGACTAGGCCCATCAGAATGGCCTACATAGGGACTGTTTCCCAGGAGGGAACACTAAGGCCCAGAGAGTGAAAGCGATTTGCCTGAGGTCACACAGCAAGTCAGTGGTAGAGCCTAGGCTACCACCCAGGGGAAATACAGACACCAGAACATGACGACTGAATCCTCTCTTCAGATTCTTCGTGGAGGCACAAGTGTTTTGAGCACACCTTGAGCTCAGGCCTGAGTTGGAATCCCAGCTCCATCCCTCCTTTGCTGGGTGGCCCTGGGCAATTCAGTTCACCTCGTAGAGCCTCGGTTTTCACATCTGAAAAATGGGGACGGTTTTTTTTTCTTCCTTGGTGGTGGCAGAGAGAGAATGAGATCCACAATGTTAGCTCTTACTGGAATCACAGTAATGACGTTGCTGCGATTCTTTGATCCAGATAAAGCTTGACAGTCCTGTGGCCCAGTCCCTCCTCCCTCACTGGGAGTTCTTCCACCTCATCTCTTAAAAAAAAGATTTTATTTATTTATTTGAGAGAGAGAGAGAGAACGGAACACGAGGGAAAGGAAGAAGCAGACTCCCTACTGAACAGAGAGCCCTATGTGGGGCTTGGTCCCCAGACCCTGAGATCACAACCTGAGCCGAAGCCGAAGGCTTAACCAACTGAGCCACCAGTTGTTCATTTCCACCTGGTTCTAATAGCAACCTTCTAACACATGTGTTCATACTGTCCCCATTTCACAGATGAGGAAACTGAAACACAGGGAGGGGAAGTAGTTGCCCAAGGTCACATGATTGGTTCGTATCTGGGAGGGGATGTGTTGCTCCCTTTGGAGGGAGTGGAAGAGAGGGAGGCATACGTGCCTTTTCCTGGGAGGCTTTCTCAAATTTTGTGGTTGTGGGGCCTGCAGCTCTCCAAGGCACCTATGTGTGAGTGGAGTTCTGAGCTGGGTGCAGGGGAGCGTGGGCAGAGCAGGGACTGCTGAGCGACTGTTGTGTCCCTACAGCGGCTGTGGAGGCCTGCGTCCTACACGGGCTGCGGCGGCGGGCGGCTGGCTTTCTGCGCAGCAACAAGATCGCAGCTCTCTTCATGAAAGTGGGCAAGAACTTCCCGCCGGCTGAGGAGCTGAGCCGGAAGGTGCAGGACCTGGAACAGCTAATGGAGAACGCGTGAGTGCGGAGCATGGGGCAGGGCAGGGCAGGGCAGGCCCGCGGAGGACAATCTGTGCTCCTCCCTGGGCTCTGCGAGAACCTGTACCTCCTGGCACTTTCTCCAGTCTTCTTTCCACTCCCCAAACCTGCCAGACTCTTTCCTACCCCAGGGCCTTTGCACAGGCTGTACCTACCACCTGGTTCACACACTCCATCTTTCATGGCTACCTCCTTGTCCTCATTCAGGGCTTCCCTCAGTTAAGGTAAATTCCAACCCTCGCCTCATTTCTCTTTTAGGTCACCCCTCTGTTTATTTACTTCCCTGTGGTTATCACCAGCTCTAATTACTCGTTCATTTGCTTGATTCTTGTCTATCTCCCCCACTTGCCTCTGCACTCCGTGAGAACAGACAGCTAAAATCTGTTATTCCCCATTATGTCCCCAGTGCCTGGACAGTGCCCCAGCACCTGGTAAATGCTGCTGAAATGATTGTTGAATGAATAAGTGCCTGTTGGGGGCCAGACCCCATTCTGAACACAGGAAGACCAAAGTTTAATGGAATCCATATGGTCACTGTCTGCATGGACCGTGTGTGACACTGAGGCGACCATTGCAGGGAAGCAGGGACTTCACTCACGAATCTTAAGGGTTGATTGTGTTTACTGGAGGGAGGGTCAGGGCCCGAGTGTGTATACATGAGTGCCTTCCACCCGAGTCTCCCCCGGAGTCCCAACTGTACAGCCACAGCCTCCATCTGGGGCCTGGTCAAGGATGGCCTAGTTTGTGCTACAGAGTGCTCAAAAGACCTTGTTGTGAGAGATTCTGGAGCTGCTGTTGGGTTTCGTGGGAAAGAGTACATGGATTGATTAGCCCTATGTCTGTTCTGGGCAAGAGAGGAGAGCGAGGCATGGGTGCCATGTTTGCCGTCTCTGCTCTGGGTGATCACTCCACTTCACTGGGTGGAAGATGGCCCTTGCCTTGCGTTTCAGTCTATGCCGGCCCAGAGCTGCTGGCCGGAGCTGCATGATGGGCTGGCCTGTGGCTTTGGTGTTGCCTACTCCCATTTGGAATGTGACTCCTCAGCCACATGGTCTTCAGGTGCCTTCCAGCCCATCTGCTAAGTTCTCAGGTGTGTGCTGATAACTTTTAAAGGGATGGCTTTCCATGGGCCTTCCAAAATATCGGGTGTGACTTTCTAATGGAGGAATTAGAGACACCTGTGCCAGGTGGCAAGGGAAAGCCATTCATTTATTCATGCAGTCACTCATCCGTGACAGATAGAGGGAGGAGAGAGGGAAATGGAAGAGAAATATCACGTGAGACTCTGGCTTGCCCATCAACGGTTTATGAAAGTGTCTGTTTCACTGCATCTTCACGCTCACTGGGTATTATGATTTTTTTCAACTCTTTACCCACTTGCCAGGAGCAATAAGAGCTCTTGTTGTTTTAGTTGCCATACCTTCATTTCCTGGAGAGACTGAACATTTTGCAATTTGGTCCTGTGAGATTTCCTCTTTTGTGAATATTCATCCTTTTTCTTTACTGGCCTTGAAGGCGAAACCAGATCCAGGGCCTCCAGGAGAATGTGCGGAAGCTGCCGAAGCTGCCCAACCTGTCCCCACTAGCCATCAAGCACCTGTGGATTCGCACTGCCTTGTTTGAGAAGGTGCTGGACAAAATTGTGCATTACCTGGTGGAAAACAGCAGGTGAGCCTGAAAGACTGGACGCCTGGGTGTGCTCTGCTGCCACCTGCTGGGAATTACAACCTATTACACAAAGCTTTATTTTATATTTACTTGATTTGAAAGTGATTAAATAAGGGCTTTCTGGATGTTTGCCTCCGAATAAGCCTAGTTTAGAACCTTGGGACAATTTGAGTGCTTACTGTCAATGCAGGATATTAAGATTTGGAGTGGGATGTAGGATCTTGCTATCTCAGGCATCTTTCTTCTCCCATGAATTAAGCCTACTGTCTTCTAGCTAAGGATGGCCCAGGACACAGAACTCCTCTGTCTCTGCTCTCATTTGGTAGATGGGACAGAGGGTGCTGCCATTCTGGAGAGGAGGTGAGAAGGAGAGTTAGTGAGTACACAGCATTTTAGAAATAATGACTTTTTACATTTTCTTTTCTAGCTTAGGTCAACCTGGTATAAAGGTTTTATAGTATGAGCCTTCTTGGCAAGTATTTGCTCATTCATTCATTCATTCATTCATCCAGTGAATATTTAATGAATGCCTACCATGTGCCAGGTGCTAACCCAGATGCTGGGGATGCTTTTGGTCTCAACAGTCATGTTCCAAGCTTGGATGTTATGCTAAGAGCATGGGGGAGCCAGTGAAGAATAAAGAGACTCTTTATGGCCAGTACTCCTTTCCAGCCAGAAAGAGAGAGAGGGAGACAAGAAGGGAGGGCGGGAGAATAGGATGGAAGTATCTGAGACTCTCCTCATCTCTTGGTATATGAAAGTGCCCGTTTAACTACATCTTCACATGCAATGGGTATTATGATTATCTTTTATTCTTAGCCTAGTTGCTAGGAAAATATGTGTGAAAGGGTAGAGCAAAGTGCTTCTTCTCATGAATCTCGTATTGTAGCAGGGAAAACAGGTGACTACTAATTGGTATAAGATATGATGCGTTTCCAAGTCAGATGGGTGGTGTTTAATCTCCGCTGGGTGGTCAGGGAAAGTGTCCTAGACGACATGGCAGTTAGGCTTCCATTTGAAGGGCATGTAGGTATTAGCTAGGTAAAGGGGATGTGGGGAAAAGAGTATTCCCAGCAGAGGGAACAGCAGGTACAAACGCCAGGAGGCAGGAGAGGAGCTGGAAGAAATCCAGGCCTTGGAGTCCAATTAATCTCTTCATCTTCTAGTAAATTGTGACACATCTCTGCCCTCTGCCCTAGCATGGGTTCAGGGCCTCTGTAGTTTCTCCCTTGGTGCATGACCTTGTGTTTTCCCAGTAAGTCAGTCAAAAGGAGTGAGCAATTTATTTCAGCAATAACACCAACCTCTTTCTTCATTAAACTTATTTTTTTTTAGATTCACATAGAAGTTGTAACATTAGTACCGAGAATCTCTTCTACCCTCGGTGATAACTTCCTTCAGAACCATAGCACAGGATCAATATAGGAGATTGCCCTTGGTAAAATACTCTTAACTGAACAGTACACTTTATTTGGGTTTTGCTAGTTTTTACATACACTCGTTTTTTTTTCCTGTGTAGTTCTACAGAATTTTAACACATGTATAGTTTTGTATAAGCGACACACAGTCAGGACACAGAACGGTTCCATTGTAAACATATTATCCCAAAGGAGCTCCTTTGGGCCACCCTTGGTGGTCACATCTTGTAGGTCACATCCAGCCCTACCTGCCGTTTTCCAAGGCAGTATTCCCAAGGTTAATGATCAGGTAACTGTGCTGATTTTTGGAATGGAAACTGAGTGGCAGAGTAGAAAGTATCCTGAAGCCTTAGCTTCAGCCAAAACTATAAATTGCTGCTGAGCATGTAGAGGGCATGTCAGTTCTGCCTCAGCCAATATTCTGGAGGGTAGAAGATTCCCCTGCGGCAAAATTACCATGATGTTACCCCCATTTCACGAGAACTTCCTGGAGGCAGGGTCTGTGCTGTGCTGTACAAGGAGGTCTACATTTAATCCTCCCAACAACTGGGGCAGATGAGAGTAGTCATTCTTCCCATCTTACAGCCGAGAACACTGAAGCTCAGAGAAGGTAGTCACCTGTCCCCGGACACACAGCGAGGGGGAGAATGGCAAGCCTGGCGCCCACTCAGTGTGTCTCCCTCCAGATCCTGTGTTCTTCACCCGCTGCTGTAGGATGGGAAGAGCCAGGCTGGCTGGGTGTAGCCTACATCACCAACTATGTGGCCTCCAACGAGTCACTTCCCTGCCCTGAGCCCGAGACCCCTCAGGAGGGCAGCACAAGGTCTTTTCCAGCTCTAGAATTCTGTTTCTAGATTGTATGAGTTAGCAAAGAATTAGAAGTCACTCCACAACAATTCAAACAAAGAAACAAATAGCAAAACAGCAGGAACATTGTATTGTCTGTGTCATAAGTTATTTGGAAGAGCCAGGAGGCAGGGGGCGCTCGTGAGCACATCAGGCCAGCATCATCCACATTCGTTGTGGGGGGTGGGGGGCAGGAGGTCCTGTCATTACAGCTTTTCCATGCACACCACAGCTAAAAAGCATCTTGCTGCCTCCATAACATTAGAAAGACAGACAACATCCGAGCCCCTAAGCGGTTTGCCATCTGAAATGGAATATGCGGTAGAAGTCAATAGAACTAGCCAGGAGCCACTTTGGTTTTTTTGTTTTGTCATATTTTTTTTTTAAGAGTTTATTTATTTATTTGACAGAAAGAAACACAGTGAGAGAGGGAACACAAGCAGGGGGAGTGAGGGAAGGAGAAGCAGGCTTCCCACCGAGCAGGGAGCCCGATGCGGGACTTGATCCCCGGTCTCCAGAATCCTGAGCTGAGCCCGAAGGCAGTCGTTTAATGACTGAGCCCCCCAGGCGCCCCCAGGAGCCACTTTGTAATCATTATTCCTTTTGCTCTCATTCTGGCCGTATCATGTAGCCACGTATTAAGCAGTTACGTGCCAAGCGTGGTGCTGAGTGCCTCACATCTCTCGTCTCTCTCAAAGGCCTTCCAACAGCCCCAGGACATCTACTTTTATTACACCCATTTTCCAGATGGGGTATCTGAGGCTCAGAGAGGTGACAAGAGGGAGACAGAGCACAAGGCTGCTCTTAACCAGCAGGTCAGAGTCAATAGTGTGTCCTTTGCCAGTCACCATCCAAACCTGCCTGTCCTTTTCTCTTGCCAGTAAGTACTATGAGAAGGAGGCCCTCCTGATGGACCCCGTGGACGGCCCCATTCTTGCGTCCTTGTTGGGTAAGTGGCCCAGTGCTCTGAGCCTCATCTGGCTCTCTGGCCTCCAATCCCTGCTGCATCCAGTCCCTCTCTCATCTCCCTCCAGCCTCATCCCCAAAACGTACCTGTTCCCTGGCCCTGGCTCCCAGGCTCTGGTGCTGGGCTCTCCTTAGGAGAATGGCTGGAAGGGAGAAGCAGTGGGATTGGTGGCCCCTGGGGTTGGGGGGGTGGACTGTTCAGGGCTCTGGAGTCCCAGCCCCCGTGTGCCCCGCAGTGGGGCCCTGCGCCCTGGAGTACACCAAGATGAAGACTGCCGATCACTTCTGGACGGACCCCTCGGCGGACGAGCTGGTGCAGAGGCACCGCATCCACAGCTCGCACCTGCGGCAGGACTCCCCCACCAAGCGTCCGGCCCTCTGTGTGAGTAGGGGTGGCCTGCGGGGCCCCGGGAGGGAGCAGGGCTGGGCTCCAGACTAGATGGGGAGGTGGGGAACGGAGTGGGACCCTGAGGGCCACCCCAGGCCTCACCCTCCACCTCCTCTCACACTGCCAGATCCAGAAGAGGCATTCAAGTGGCAGCATGGATGACCGGCCATCCCTTTCTGCCCGTGACTACGTGGAGTCCCTGCATCAGAACTCCCGGGCCACACTGCTCTATGGCAAGAACAATGTTCTGGTTCAACCGGTGAGAGAGATGGAGAGGGTATCTGTCTTCAGGCTATAGAGGAGGAAGGCTCCAGGTTGCTCATCCATTCATCCGTCCACCTACCCATACACCTGTCTGTCCATTCATCTGCCAGGAGTCCATCTCTCCATCCAGTCATCCCTATGACAAGATTTTCTTCTATTCGTCCATCTACACATCCATCCATCAACTATCCATCCGTCCATCTTTATATCCATCCATTCAATCATTCATCCATCCGTCCATCTTTACATCCATCCATCCACCCATCTTTACGTCTTTCCATCCATCCATCCTTACATCGATCCATTCATCTATCCACCCATCTTTACATGCATCCATCCATCAACCTATCTTTACATTTATCTGTCCATCCATCCAACTGTTCATCCATTCATCCATCTTTACTTCTATCCAGTCATCCATGCAAGATAAACTTTGTCATGGTTAATATTTATAGAGCACTTCCCACGTGTGAGACATCGTGCTAAGTGCTTTTAACTGTATTAACTCATTTAAAGCTCACAGTGGCCATTTGAGGCAAGGAGCCTTATCAAAGATGATAACGCTGAGGTGTACACAGTGGGGAGGAAGGGGCAAAGTTATGCTTTGAATTCGGGCTGTCGCTGTGAGAGTCTGCCATGTATCATTCACCTTCTATGGCCCAGGCCTGGTCGGGGTCCCAGAGATGGGTGGTGAGCAAGGCACATGAAGCCCCTGCCCTCAAGCAGTAGATACCCCTTTGCTTTTCCCTTCCTGAGGCCACCTGGATCAGTGTGGTATTCGGGCTTGGTTAGGAGGAAGCAGAGGGAATGCCGCTGGCCGCTCCAGCTCCGCGGTCACGGTTGCGACCACCAGGTGACCCTGAGCAAGTCACTTCTCCCTCTGAGCCTTAGTATCCCTATCCCAGTGGGTACAAATCCTGCTATCTCCTCAGATGTAAGAAGCTGTGAATTTAAGACATCCCATTTTTAAACATAACCATCAGGAAGTAAAAATGCTATTAAGTTATATAAAATGTTTTCTCACTACTTGGGAATTTTATTTTACACTTTTTGAAAGAACTCCTTGAGACTTATTTGGATATCCTTTTCCTAAATCATACATTATCCTTGTAACTATACAAGGGAACATATAATTTTTAAAAAAAGATTTATTTATTTGGCAGAGAGAGAGACAGAAATAGTGACACAGAGAGCACAAGCAGGTGGAGAAGCAGGCAGAGGGAGAAGGAGAAGCAGGCTGTGACTGAGCAGGGAGCCTGATGTGGGGCTCGATCCCAGGACCCTGGAATCATGAGCTGAGCCAAAGGCAGATACTTGACCAACTGAACCACCCACGTGCCCCAAGGGAACATGTAATTGACATTCATTCATTAAGATAGTCCTAAAACTTCTTCACATTTTAAGATTTTTTAAAAAGATTTTATTTATTTATTGACAGAGAGAGATCACAAGTAGGCAGAGAGGCAGGCAGAGAAAGAGGAGGAAGCAGGCTCCCTGCTGAACAGAGAGCCCGACGCAGGGCTCGATCCCAGGACCCTGAGATCATGACCTGAGCTGAAGGCAGAGGCTTAACCCTCTGAGCCACCCAGGCGCCCCACATTTTAAGATTTAATCTTTATGTCCTTCTTTTTTTTTAAGATTTTATTTATTTATTTATTTATTTATTTATTTATTTATTTATTTGACAGAGAAACACAGCGAGAGAGGGAACACAAGCAGGGGGAGTGAGAGAGGGAGACGCAGGCTTGCCGCCTAGCAGGGAGTTGAATGTGAGGCTCAATCCCCGGACTCCAAGATCATGACCTGAGCCGAAGGCAGTCGCTTAACCAACTGAGCCGCCCAGGTGCCCCTTCATGTCACTTTTTGACTGAGAGACATCACTGTCGATATTTTTCCACCAAATACTGTCTTCTGTTCCTTCAAAAGGACAGGTCATGGCTCAGTGGGTTAAAGCCTCTGCCTTCGGCTCAGGTCATGATCTCAGGGTCCTGGGATCGAGGCCCACATCGGGCTCTCTGCTTGGTGGGGAGCCTGCTTCCTCCTCTCTCTCTGCCTGCCTCTCTGCCTACTTGTGACTCTCTCTCTGTCAAATAAATCAATAAATAAATCTTAAAAAAAAACTTTAAAAAAAAAGGAGAGGTCAGTGAACTACGTAGCCCACAGGTGGCCAAATGCAGTGTTCCACCTGTTTATCCTAATAAAGCTTTATTGTAACACAGCCATGCACATGGCATGTCGTGTATGGCTGCTTTCAGGCTCTGATGGACAGTCTACTGCTTGCCGCAGAGCCATATGGCTCTCAGAGCCCAGATTTCCCTGTCTGACCCCTCGTAGGAAGTTTGCTGACCTCTGACCAAGAGTGTCGGAGGTGCCGTATTTTTTGCAAACATGTGCACTTGGTTGTCACTTTGCGAGACGATCTGGAACTGTGGGACTCTGTGGCCGTGAATGGTGTGTCTGCTTTGCCAGTATCACATCAGTGCCCTTTTGCTCTGTTGTCAGGTTTTCTGCACAATCACTTTTTAATTCAAACATGAATCAGTCTAATCTTTATAAAGACATTTGAAATAGCACCTGTATCCACACCTGTAACCACCACGCTCAGAATTGAATGGAGGGGCTCCTGGGTCACTCCAGCAGTGACAGAGCTGCCTTCAGCTCAGGTCATGATCCCAGGGTCCTGGGATCGAGCCTCGGTCGGGGTCCCTGCTCAGTGGGAAGCCTGCTTCTCCCTCTCCCTCTGCAGCTGCCCCTGCTTGTGTGCTCTCTCTCTCTCTCTCTGTCTTTGTCAAATAAATAAATAAGATCTTTTTTGTTTTTTTGTTTTTGTTTTTTTTTTTAAGATTTTATTTATTTATTTGACAGAAACACAGCTAGAGAGGGAACACAAGCAGGGGGACTGAGAGAGGGAGAAGCAGGCTTCCTGCTGAGCAGGAAGCCCGATGTGGGGACTCCATCCTGGGTCTCCAGGATCATGACCTGAGCTGAAGGCAGTCGCTTAACCAACTGAGCCACCCAGGTGCCCCAAGATCTTTAAAAAAAAAACAAACCCCAAAACTCGAATTGAAGTAACAGTATGTGAACAGCTAGGCCCGAGTTTGCATGAGATCAGGCAGGGACCACTAGATTGTGATCTTGAGATGCCACTCGTTATCAGATGCCTCCCCATTTCAGGCGCATTACAATGTGAAAACCATTCACGAAGCGGTGCTCCATCACGGGGCTGCAGGCATGTGTGGTTAAATGGGTACCGTGTGACGAGGCCGAGCCAGGCTTGCTTGCACGCAGTAGGTGCTCAGGAAATATCAGCTGCCCATCTCCACATGCTGTTCAGGCAAATTTGGTGGAGAAATTGCCTCCTCTATGTGTGGGGCTTGGAGATAGCCCCCTCCCTCCCACCCCACCTGGGGTAAAGCAGAGTGAGCGGGTGAGACGCTCTTCAGGCTTACTGGGGAGGCAGAGGGGCAGGCTGCTGGGCAGGGAGTACGGTGTGGGTATTGGGGGATTCTGGAAGATGTCTGTGGGTGGGACATAGAGCTCAGCTGCCCTCTTTTTCCCGCATAAGACCGGCCAGAATGGTGCCAGATAAATGCCTTCTGTTAAGAAGAGGGTGGTGGTGAAGAGGGGTAGAGCCCTTCTTGATTCTAGACAGTGGCCAGCCCTCCTGCAGCAGGGCCCCTGGACCTTGGTTGAGGGGAGGAGGTGTGAGGATGAAAGTGGGGGGCGGCAGACAGCTTTCATAGCTGGATCTACAGAACCTGTCCGGGGGCGAGGGGGTTGGTTACAAACTGCTTTGCTTGACATGGCTACCCAGAAGGAGGTTCAGGATCTTCCAAATGGCCATGGCCTTGGAGGGTGTGACCCAGCCTCTTGGTTCTAGTTATGTACCCTAAGTCAGATGGGCCAGGACCCATGAGTACTGTGATGCTTTGATTGAGCCTACACCCTCTCTCTGCAGAGGGATGATATGGAGGCTGTCCCAGGGTACCTGTCCCTGCACCAGACAGCTGACCTCATGACCTTGAAATGGACACCCAACCAGCTGATGAACGGGTCGATGGGGGACCTGGAGTATGAGAAGAGGTAGGGTGCTGTGTCCCTCTCCTACCCTTGACACGGGGAAGTTTGTGCTCTGTCTGATTGTTGCAGCCGCTCGGCCCAGTCTCTCTGCAGCCATGGCCTTATGGGTAGCTCATTGGGAGGTGCTAGCAACCAACGAGAGGCATCTTAGGACATGGGAGTTAGGCAAATCCTGGTTAAAACACCACCCAGTGGGAGAGATCTTAACAAAGATCTGGGAAGCCTGCCAATGGCAAATACTCCTCCATCTGCTGCCTCCTTTCCCATCACTCAGCCAAGAAGGAAAGCAGAAGGTGTTGGTTCCTGGGCGTCTGGTCTGGGGCTGTGTCTGTCTCCCTGAGATACCCTGCTATCTGTAAGGCTCAGCAAAGGCCCTGGGGTCATGTTCCAAAGAAACTGGGAAACTGGAGATTTGCTGCTGCAACCCCCTGTTCTAGCACAATTCGGGAACGGCCCTAGAAGGAACGCAGGTAGAGGGAAGGTGCGTGTAGAGTGTGGCCGGCCTGATTATTTCAGCTCGGGGAGTCCTGGCAGCTATACATGAAATAAGGGCTCTTTTCATGGAACATAGACAGAATACCATTACTACGTCCTGTTTTGTGTTAGGCTTCAGTGCGAGGAACCCCAGGCCTTGTTGTGACTTGTGTTGTTCTCTAAGCTGTCTGCTTCCTGTGCAAAGGTGGCCATCTGTCTTCAGAGATGGTCAGTGGGAGGTACAATCTGGGCTGGGCCATGTAACTCAGCCCCAGCCAGACTGCAGAGTTTCTGATCAAGAAACCCTTCCCCAAGGAGCAGTGTGGGGCCAAGGAGATGCCCTTGGCCTGGGACCTTGTCTCAGCCTATTTGTCTTAAGCCCCAGACCTTCCCTGACTTCCCAGCTGAATTTGGATCACACAGAGCCCTGAATCTCCTTCGTAGCTTTTATAAAATCGTGCTCACTTAATAAATCTGTGCCCACCTATATACCAGCTATTGCATTCTAGACCTGAGTTCCATGAAGGCAAGCACTCTTCTCTGCTCATGTCTTCTCTCCAGCACCTGCCACCCATCCTGGCACAAAGTCAGTAATCTCTGTGAAACACAGCAGGGAAGTCAGGGGACCTTGATTCGTTCATCAGATATGAACGGAGCACCTGCAATGTGCTAGGCCCTGGGATAAATACAAGAGAGAGAGCAGATGCAGAAAAGGAGAGGAAAACTTTTACCTTTTCAGAGCTTGTCTTGTATTTACATTATACTGGAGGAGAGAGCGAATACGCAGGTAAATGCATAAATATATGTTATGGGACCAAGCATTTGCTTGGTCCTCATCCTCCTGGGTGGCTTGGGGTCTCTCCCCGTCTCTAAGCCTCAGTCTCCCCACTTCTAGCAAATGAGGGGGCTGGATAAGTGATCTCCCCAGAGCTGAGAGGGTTCCCCAAGGGTTTATAGGGGCTCCCCATACACTAAAGTCTCTCCTGTCAAATATCACAGCCCGAGGGCCCTGTTTATTGGTTGGACTTAAGCCCAGGGTTGTGTGGGCAGAAAACATTTAATGCTAATGTTTTGGAGAAACATTGAACCAAAGGATTGCCGTGCAACCCCTCACCTCCACCCCTCTGGCGTCCATCTTTCTACCTCACCTTCTCCTCTGTGAACAGGTGCATTATAGACACATAGAAACTTGGTTCCATGGATCACTTTCAGGATCACTACTGATGGGGCTGGAGACTTCCCCAGCCCTGGGCTCTGAAACCCCCGCGCCCCCAATCTATCCTTATTACTCCTGCCTGGAACCCAGAGCTCAGTGAAAGAGAAAAAGCCAGGGATCAGAAACATGGGGGTTAGTGTGTAGGAAATGGGAGCGCCCCAGGGCTCCAGTGTCTCTTTGGGGACCAAGAGACAATGAAAAGAAGGGCTGTGGTGCTCATCTGAGGACCTACCTTCAGGAGCTCTTTTCTTATCCCTACCAGCATCCTCTCTTGTACAGCCAGGATCAGAACTCCCCAGCTGGCTTTCCTAGTGTACGTGATGAAATATCACCCAAGCATGCCTGTTTCCGCCCTGGAGTCAGGCTGCACTTGGCTCAGATCTCAGCCGTCCCATGCGGAGCAGCAGCCGGAACCCCCCACTCTGCTGATGGTACAACCACTTGGCAGTCAGTTTGGGAGTTTCTTAGGATCTACCCTTATGACCTGACCCAGCAGTTCTCTTCTAGGAAGTGTTAAAACATGTAAAATGAAAACAGAAGCTCAGCTTTTGCTCCTTCCCAGTTGAGCGATCTTAGACAGTCAGCTTCACCTTCCTGAGCCTCAGGCTGTTCATCTGATATAGAATGGGGGTGCGGTAATGGAACCTCGGAGTAGAGATATAGGAAAGAGTCAATGAGAAAATGCAGGTAGAGCCCTTAGCTGCATGGCTGGAACCCACAGGTTGTTGGTGTCAAGTTACACAGCTCCAAAGGGACTGTGGCCACAGCTCCTCCTTGTGGTGTTGGTGGTAGTTGGAGAGTTGTTTTGTTTACTGGACCCAGTAGCTCTGAATATTCTGAGCATCTTGCTGAAGCCAGCAAAAAAAACCCCAGTCGCTGTCCAGTTCAGCACCTCTCGGTGAGACAGGAGAAAACAGACCATTTGCAACCCTAGGTGATGGGCACAATGTGGCCGTCTGGGGAAGGACCCCCTGGCCATGATTCACATGCAAGGGGCTCCGTAGAGGCTGCAACTCTGAAAACTCTCCTGTGCTTGGCTGCCCTCTGAGAACGTTCGCTCCACGGGCCCTGGCAAGGCTGACTCTGGTGCAGACCAGTGCAGGAAGGTCCCTTAGAGAGCTTCTTTTCTAACTTCCTCATGTTGCAGCTAGGGAAACTGAGGCCCAGGGAAGAGAAGAGACCGATTCAATATAGTTGGTGGAAGTGGGATTTGAAGTCTGACCAACAGATGTTGGGGACTGGTGAGTCGTCGTGAGAAGGGTGCAGGAGCCCATGGGTGTGGCCTTCTGGCTTCCTGGGCCCTTTGCCACGATGAGGTGAGCACGCATCCGGTGGACCTAACCACCCCTCCCCTTCCAGCGTCTACTGGGACTACGCCATGACCATCCGTCTGGAGGAGATTGTGTACCTGCACTGCCACCAGCAAGGTAGGGACCGTGGGGGGAGCACGGGGCTAGGATGTTCCTCCTGGCCCCCCTGCCTGGCGCCACCTCCTTTGTACCTGTGTAGCCTGAAACAAGTGACTTCTCCTCACTGAGCATCAGCTTCCCCATGTGTGAAACGGAATCACAGCAGCACCTACACTTGGTGTGGTTGTGAACATCCTATGACGTATGATAAGGGCTCAGCATCCAGCCCATGATGTTAGCTGCTAGCACTTATTGAGCTCCTGTGATGTGCCAAGCAGGGCTCTAAACAGCTTGGAACAAAGTCACACAGCCTGGAGGCTTCCGAGTTGCACCCAAAATCAGGTCTTTGTCATTCCAAAGCCTGTGCTCTGGAGATCTGGGATTAATGACTAGAGTTCTCCTTTACAGCTCAGAACAGTTACCTTCAGAACAAGCAGGCCATCCTGCTGAAGAAAGCAAGGGATCCGCGTCTCATCAAGGCATAAAACATAAAGCTTATTTAGTGAGACAGACCAGGGTTCAGATTCAGGCCCTACTGTGCAGCCCTAAACAAATTATATAGCCTCTCTGAGCCTTGGTTCCATCATTTGTAAAATAGACAATAATAGATATACCTCAGAGGTCTATCTTGAGGATTCCAATAAGACACTGCCTTTAACGTGCTACGTTTATATACAGTAGGTGCTCAGTACATGCTAGCAAGTCCAATACCGCCCTGAGAAGGGATAGGTCTGAAAGCCTACATAAAGAATAGGTCAGGTTGATTCGTAGAGGGTGCTTGAAGGACATCAGTATTTGGGGACACCATTTCCCTTTGGTGGTTGACTTCACGGAGGCCAACTGTACTCTTCTGGACCACGTCCTATACTACCCGGTCATCAACCCTAGCCTGTGGGAATTAAGAGGCTCAGCGGAAGTTAAAAACTGCCCCCAACCTTCTGCCCAGGCTTTTCCCAGAGCCTTGGAGCAGGTCCATGGGTGTGGCTTGGCATGCCTGGAGAGATGTGTGTGCTGGGAGGGCCCCATCCCCATGCCTCATAGTGACTTCCCCTTGGGTCTTCTCTGGCTGGGTCGTGGTGGCAGTGGACAGCGGTGGGACAGTGGTGCTGGTCAGCCAGGACGGGATCCAGAGGCCACCCTTCCGCTTCCCCAAGGGAGGACACCTCCTGCAGTTCCTCTCGTGCCTGGAAAACGGGCTGCTCCCTCATGGGCAGCTGGACCCTCCACTCTGGTCTCAGAGGGGAAAGGTGAGTGATTGCATGGGACCCATGGAGGCTGGAGTGGGGGTCATCCATGGGAAATGGTCAATTTTTTTTTTTGAGGGAGAGAGAGAGAGAGAGAGAGAGAGAAGAGCATGTGCACATGTACAAGTGGGATGAGGGAGGGGAAGAAATCCGAAACAGGCTCCATGCACCATGGAGCGTGAAACTCAGGGCTCAATCTCACAAGCCTGCGATCATGACCTGAGCTGAAAGCTAGAGTCAGATGCTTAACCGACTGAGCCACCCAGGCGCCCAGGGAAGTGGTCCTCCTTGCCCGTGGGTCCTTACATGGCTTTGTGAACACATACCCCACTGAAACCCTCAGGCTATGCAGATTATGGGGACAGGTGTATCCCAAGAACTGTGCAATGGGACACATTCTTTCAGGGCAAAGTATTTCCCAGGCTGCGCAAGCGAAGCCCTCAGGGTTCCGCCGAGTCCACATCTTCAGACAAGGAAGATGACGAGGCTACAGATTACGTGTTCAGGATCATCTATCCTGGCATACAATCTGAATTCGGTAAGCTCTCTGGGCCCCTGGATCCACCAGTTAGCTGAGCATGAAAATGATTCCAGGTGTTTGGGATTGGGAGGCAAGTGGTCTAGACTCTGGGCCCAGCAGGGCTTGATGGGGTTGGGGGAGGGGGGGCTGAAACCAGGAAGTCATTATCTCAGTTTCTCCCCAGATGAGAACCACATGCTACTTAGCTTAATAAAGGTGCACCTGACCAGGAGGCGGCGTGGGGTAACGGCCGTGGGCTCTGGAATCCTGGTTGAACTGGGGCAGTTCACTTCACCCCTGTGTCTTGGTTTCCCCATCTGCAAAATGGGAATGTCCACAGCACCCTTGTAGGAATTCAATGAGAGAAGGTTCTTGGCCAAAACGCCTACATTTTAGCGCCTGTTGCACTGTTGTTCTTTTACTTCGCTATAGTGTTAGGATTCAGTGAGATAAAAGGTGATCCACATAAAGTCTATAGGATAAAGTCCCAGGCCCTCAAGCAATGGCAGCAAAGAGAGCAGAGGGGAAGCAGAGCACGGGGTGCGGCACTCGGGACGTCAGTGTACGTCCAGCGCTTTGCATGGCGGCGGCCCTGGCTTCGATGTTTGGCTCACACAGACTGTCACTGTCAAGATCATCGTCACCACGGGGTCATCGATGCAGTTAAATGAGCTCATGTCTGAAAAGTTCTCTGAAAGAGGCCTGGCATTTATTAATCACCATATGGATGTCTGTTCAACAACTCAGTATTACGTTGTAGGCTCCTTCTGTCTACCCCATTTTATTTCCCCTTTGGTGTCCCTGTTGTTCCATCTGATGGATAAGGGCCCTGAGCCTCCCCTTGCTTTACTGACTGCAGCTGGGCCACGAGAGGCTCTCTTGAAAGCAGATGCCCTCCTGGCAACGGTGGGCTAACTATGCCAGGCCACTTGATGCTTGGGCTCTCACCCATCGCTGAATTGTATTCGGGTGTCAGGCAGGTTTGGGGGCAAGGTCTTACGTTGCTTGGGTTAGCCTTTTATCTTTACTCACATATTCATTCCTTCACGGCCAGTGAGGATCAAATCCTCACGTCTCTGCATCATCGAGAGCCTCTAGGGCACTCTAGGTACTCTGAAGCATTCATCACTACATCTGTTCCTACCCAGGAGCAGGGTCTGGAACCTTCCCAGCCTGTTGGTGGTACCACAACTCTCACCACCCCCCAGAGAGCTGATTGATCAGAGGGGCCCGATGCCTAGGCCTGCCTTCCCAGGAAACTCTCTGCACAGGGGCTCATGCAGCAAATAGCATGTAGGCACCTGCTGGGAGCCCGGCTGGGTGCTGGATGTCTTGCTTGGGAGAGATCCACCATCGTGTGCTGTGGTTCTTCATGTGTCCGCAGAAGAGACACCCCTCTGCGCCTGCTGCTCTGCGGCCAGCTCCCATCCGGAGGGTCTCTCCCTCCTGCTCATGGGTGCAGCGGGGCAGAGGTGTCAGAGTCCGTACCTCGGTGGAGCAGCCCTCAGCCAAAGACGGGCAGGAGTTGGTGTCTCAATACCCCAGCTCCCTCGCCCCCCCACCCTGGTGAGAAAGCTCTGGCCTGGGTGTTCTAAACATCTCCCAGAGCCATCCCCCACCCCGGGAGATCAAGCACCAGTTGCCCATGGTAGCTGGTAGCCCTTTGCCATATCTTCTCCCGTTGCTTCACCTCTCTCCTACCCATGCTTCTTGGAAACATCTCCCAGATACGTTCCTGGGACTTGAATCTTGTCTGCCCCCAAGGAAACCCTGGTGGACTCAGTTTAGCTAGAACAAAGCTTCTCAGCGGTGGCACTACAGACATTTTGGATGGAATAATTCTTGGTGGTTGTGGGGAGGGGGCACCACGGGCCTTGGAGGACATCGAGCAGCATCCCCTACCGCCAAGTAGCAGATCTGCCCCCAACCCTGTCACCAAGTGGGGACAACCAGAAAGGTCTCTAGGCACTACCAGGGGCCCTCTGGGAGCAAAATTGCCCTCCGTTGAGAAAAGCACACGTCCCTGTGCTCACATCCACCCTACGCTGTGGCCAAGTGATGTGCCCTCTCCGGGTCTCATTGCCTTGTCTGTAGAATGGGGAGAACAGCACCTCCCCACCCAGGTTCCTATTCTGAGGACTCAGTGTGTTGATGTATCAGAAACCTAATGTGAAATGCTTCCCAGACGCTCACTGAGTAACAGTAGGTACTGTGTGTGAGGGACTGCTGTGTGCCAAGCCTGCCTTTGTCCCCCCAGTGTTATAATTTAATCCTCACCATGGCCCTCCTAGGCAGGTATCAGTGTCCTCACCAACCCCCATTTTTCAGAAGAGGAAACTGAGGCACAGAAAGGTTGAGAAACTGGTCCAGAGAGGCACAGCTAATTCTTGGCGTGATTGGAATTTAAACCCAGGTCCGCTGGCTCCAGAGCTTGCAGATGGTCTTGACATATTGTGGTTTCACTCGCTTCCTCCCCAGGCCCAGATTCAGCCCACGTGGCAATGGCGCCCCATCCTTGGTTGGTTTTTCTCCAGGGGCCTGAGCTTCACAGAGCTAACATAGACAATCATATACAGTTTACATCTTTGAGAACAAGGAAGTCTTTCCTAAAGAAGTGCCTAAATCAGAAATGGGCAGACTCCCTCCTGTGGTCCAATTCGGCCCACTGCCTATTTTTGTAAATAAAGTTTTATTGGAACACAGCCACGCCCATTCGTAGCCATATTGCG
This sequence comes from Spilogale gracilis, assembly GCA_004023965.1. Taxonomy (NCBI): domain Eukaryota; kingdom Metazoa; phylum Chordata; class Mammalia; order Carnivora; family Mephitidae; genus Spilogale; species Spilogale gracilis. The sequence continues at coordinate 34,018 of PITA01009790.1, forward strand.
TGTGGCTGCTTTCACACCACAGCAGCAGAGTGGGATTGTTGGGACAGAGACCGTATGGCCCACAAAGCCAAAAATATTTACTATCTGGCCCTTTGTAGAAAAAGTTTGCAGGTACCTGCTGTAAGGACAAAGAGAGAAGAGTGGCCCTGTAGGAGGGATAATATGGCCGTAAATGGTTCTAAACTCCCTCTCAGCGTCTTCTTGCCTCTGTCTCCACCACGTGGTCCTTGGGCACAGGGGAGGCAGAGACAAGTTTTGAAACACAGAGTCAGGTTCAGAGTGCGAGGAGGGCTTTTTCAGATGCCTGTGTTGCTGGGACTGTCTGGACCATTGGGCGTGGTGGGCGGGAGCTACATGCAGCTCCCAAGCCCTTGAACTACAGCGAGTTGGAATGGAGACGTGCCTTAAGTATAAAAGACACACCACATTCTGAAGACTTTGGAGCAATGACAGAAAAGAATGTGAAATATCTCATCAGCCATTTTATATTGACTCTAGGTTAAAATGGTCACATCAGGGATACACTGGGTTAAACAGAATATATTGTTGAAATTGATTCCATCTGTTTCTTTCCCCCTTTTTAGTGTGGCTACTGGAAACTTCTGAATTAAGCATGTGGCTCAGGGTGGATTCCTATTGAACGGAGCTGGTCTAGGGCAGGGTTGCATATTAGAATGAGTAATGGTGTGTTTGATGGGGGGAGGGTCCTGTTGTGCATTTCACAGTGGTGAGCGGTGTCCCTGGTCCCTACCTACTGGATAGATGCCAGGAGCATCTAGCGAATTCTCAGCTTATGACAACAAAAAAATGTCTCCAGACATCACCAAATGCCCTAGAGGGTCTAGATAGAGCGTGGATGATGTTGGGGGGTATCAGTCAGGAGAGTATGAATAGGGTCTGGGGGGTCTGATGCCCTGGGTCAGAATCCCATCTCCACTGTTTGTTCTCTGGGTAGTCTTGGGCATGGTGCTTACATCTATGCCTCAGTTCCCAAATCTGTAAAAGGGGATAATATTAATACTTGCTCTCAGTAAGTGATAGCTCTTGTTAGCAGGAAGAGAAGCGGGGCCTCAGTCAGAAAGAGCTGTTAACACCAGTTCCCACTGCTGGGGCTGTGGGTGCTTAAGTAATGTTGTCCTTCTGAGCCTCAGTTTGCACATCTGCAGAATGGGAGAAGAAATACATTCCCTACGGGGTCATTAAGGATGAGAAAGCAATGCTGTGGCTGCACAGCAGCGAACACATAGTAGGGCATTTTATAAACATCGGCATTCTTCCTGGAAGCCAAGCCAGTATGTGGAGCTGGGAAGGGGAGAGGTAATAAAGCCCCGAGGAGTGGGTTCTTCGTCTGTTTCAGTGTTCTGCCCAGCTCAGACATGGTATTTCACTGGTGCCTTTTGTTTTGTGTCTCAAGTTGCTCCTGACCCCCTGGGCAGCGCTGCCCCCAACTCCATGAGCCCCGGCTGGATGGTGGTTCCCGCCGGCCGGTCCGTGCTGGTGGTGGCCAAGGGCAGTCAGTGGGCGCGAATCGGATGGGACGCCACCTTCCCCAGGCCAGGCCTGGAGCAGCAACCCCCCAGTAACGTCTGGGCTCCCCCCCCCAAGCCTGGGGCTAGGTGCTGGCCACCTCTGCCATGTTGTCATTTGAGTCTTGGTCCCCAGGGCGAGGGAAGCAGGGAACAAACGGATGCCTTCACGCTGTCCAGCTCTGTGCGGCAGGATGCTGCTTGGAGCGCCATGGGATCCGTAGGGAATGGGTCCTCTGGCGATGCCGGTGGAGTGGGAGGGGCTGGGGCCGAGGCATACTGACCACACCTTGCCGGAACTGGTCAATGATTCCCTGAGATTGGCGGAGACCTGGGGATGCTTTTCTAGAACAGTTTACAGCGGCTCGCTGGTTTTCCTGGCCAGCTCATCAGTGAGTCAGCTTGGGGAGAAACTTTCTGCACTATCCATGGGTAGGGCTGGGTCCTCTTCTACTGAGCTCAGATGACAAGTGGCCCTAGGTCCACAACTCCCCCGACCTCGAAGCCCAAGGGAAGAGGCCAGGGATTACCGGTCATCCTTGAGGGGGCATGGCCCATTTGTGCACCCTTCTCAGTCTCCTAGGACAGGGCTTGGCAAGCTAGGAACCACAGGCTGGAGCCAACCTCATTCAGTGTGACCCGAGAGCTAAGAATGGTTTTTACGTTTTTTTAAATGATTGAAAAACAATCAAAAGGAGAGTAATATCTGTGACGTGTGAAAAGTGATACAAAGCTCCGATTCCAGTGTTCATCAATAAAGTTTTATTGGAACATAGCCATGCTTACATGTTTGCATCTTGTGGATGGCAGTTTTTGCATGATGACGGCAAAGCTTAGTGGTTATGGTTGTGGCCAAAGGATGTACAAACCCTAAAATGTTTACTTCCTGGCCCTTGATGGAAAATTGCCCACCGAGCCCTGTCGTCAAGAAAATAAAATCTTTGCACCTGTCTGGAACCGCCAAGAGGCCAGGAAGTTAAGTTAACGATAGAAATTATAAAGTGTGAGTCACTGTCGTGCTCTCATGGGCTGTGGAGACATGGCGATTTCCATGGAACTGGAAGAGAAGTCAGTGGGGGACACCGAGTGCTGTATCCTGGGAGCCCATGGATCAGGAATCACTAGTATCCATGTTAGGAGATCAGTCATGCCCTCTTGGCTCTCAAACATGGCTGCTGTTATCAAAACTGTCTGTTGATGTACAAACCTAAGAGCTTTATCTCCAGGAGGTTTAAATTCAGTAGGTCAGGCCTGGGATATTGGCACAGGGCTTTTTAACAAGCACCCCCCCTTGTGATTCTGGGTGGGGGTCGCCCACCCGAGACCCACTGATGGAACAAAAGCCATATGGCTCAGAATGATGGACAGTGCAGGTGGCCTCATCAGCAGGAACTCCCTTTGGTCCCTTGCCCTTGGGATCCCTGCCTCATCTGTTGAGTTAGGCTCCCTTCTGTCTCCCCACTAGAGAGTCTATCTCTGGGGACTTGGGACCATCAGCCTTCCCCAGAAGCCTCCAGCAGGCTTCTCTTCATTCTTGTCAGCCTCCTGGGAGGAACTTCAATGACAACATGGTGAGGCTCGGCCTCCTGCTCTGGGACTGGGTTTGTTTCCTTGTCTGTCTCTCTCGCTCTCTCTCTCTCTCTGTCTTTCCCCCCGTGCTCCACTTCTTCCTCTCTCTCCAGCTGTCATCAGCTCTGCTTGTCTGCCGAGGGCCCCAGATCTTGGTGGTGGCTTTCATTGGATCAGGTGGGCGCATAGGTCTGGGTCACATAATGATTGGGGTTGCTGTCTCCGGCTGTCACACGCAGGGCCTTTCCCTGTCCCCGTGCTGGCCTAGGGCGAGCTGCTTGCTTGGGGTGAGGTTTCTGGGACCCACATAGGCCTGACCAGGGCTCTTACTCCATCCCTCCTGTGCACCACAGTCCCCCAGGACCTGATGGATGTCTCTGGGAGCAACTTACCGCCCCTATGGCAACCCAGCCCCCGGAAATCCTCCTGCTTGTCCTGCTCACAGAGTGGCTTGGCCGACGGCAGCTCATCCAATGGCTGCAACCATGAGAGGTATGAGGGGCTTACTCTGTGGGTGGAGGGTATAGAAGGACTGGCCAAAGATTTGTAGATGCCCATTTCTTGCCCAGCACTGGATTTAGAGGAGGAACATAAGCTATGGAATCATCAAGGTCTGGGTTAAACTCTAGCCTATCTTGGCTTCCTTCTGTGTATTAGTCAGGATAACCAAGGTTATGTCGCAGTAACAAACAGTCCTGAAATCTCAGTGGCGCAGTAGAACCAAAGATGATTTATTGTACGTAGGATGTGTGTATCATAGGTCAGCTGAGGGCTCTGCTATCTACGCATTAAAGGGCCTGGCTGATAGAGCCACACCACCTCAAATATTCCCAGTTGCATTGACAGAGGGAAGAGGTGCTCTGGGCTCTGGGATAACAATGGGATTCTCCACCCTGGATGCAGGACACACTCCCTCTGCTCACGCCTCATTGACCCTCTGTGGTACCAGGCCGGGAAGCACAGGCCTATCATGCTGCTGGAAGGCAGAAACTAGAAATACTCCTGGCTGCCCCACCACATGTGCCTCAGTTTACCCCTCTGCTGAAGGGGGATACAAACGCTTGCTTTGTATAGCTATCATAAGGACAAATCAGATACTGGTCTAACGTGGCCAGTGTGTGGTGCCCAGTGCCTGGCAATGTTCAGTAAGCGAGGCTTCTTATTTTATTGGATAAAGTTCGATCCCCAGATTATCTCTCTCCCGGCCCATAGATTGCATATGTCTTCAGGGCTGCCCAGTGCAATAATGAGACTGGTCTTGTTTCCCAGCTGACCCTGCCTAGCCTGACTGGGGAGAACGGAATCCCTTTTTCCATCCTGGGCCTCTGGCCCAGTGGATGGTCCAGTCTTCAGCCATAGGAGGTTAAGGGGTGGGAAGAGACATCACCTTTTTGCAGTCATCTAAGGCATGGGTTTCAGCACGTGGTCCGGAAGCAGAATCTGCTTAAAAATTTAACGGGATCCTAAGCTCATGTGTGCACTTTTCAGTTTGAGAAGCACTCCTGTAAGCAGAGAGTCTCTCTTGTTTGTGTGCATCAGAATCACTGCGAGGGTGGGGGGGCTGATACTGCTTCCAGGACAACTTCTTTAGGGGTCCTGATGCAGTAGGTCTGTGCGGGGCCCAGGAATCCACATGTTGGAGAAATTCCAAGTGATTCTTGAGCTGTGGTCCAGGGGCCACTGAAGAACGCTGTTCTAGGGCACCTGGGTGGCTCAGTGGGTTAAAGCCTCTGCCTTCAGCTCAGGTCATGATCTCAGGGTCCTGGGACCGAGGCCCACATCAGGCTCTCTGCTCGGCAGGGAGCCTGCTTCCTCCTCTCTCTCTGCCTTCCTCTTTGCCTGCTTGTGATCTCTCTCTCTCCCTGTCAAATAAATATATAAAATCTTTAAAAAAAAAGAAAAAGAAAAAAGAATAACACTGTTCTGACCTAGTATCCCCTCTCATGGCATCTGCTTACACACCTGTAGTGACGGGGAGCTCACCCCTTTCACATAGCCAAGTCTGCTATGGGATAGCTATGTGTGTGATGCTGTTCTTAGGTAACCTGAGGGCACAGTGAGGGTGATTTTCATGTTTAATGTCACCATGTGTGTAACTGGAACACTTTAGCCCTGCCTCCTTCTTGTCTTTCTGGGTTTTCCTGAATGTTCCCAGGATGTCCTGAGAAAAAATACGCAAGTATTCCACTCTGTTCTCTGTGAAGATGTGCCACGCTCCCATCAGCAGTCCTTGATTTCCCCAGCAGTGAGGGGGCCTTACTCGCCTCTCCCCTTTCAGCCACCAACAGCTCCCGCTCCCCGTGAATCCCCATGCAAGAAGAAGCTCCGGGCATCCCCTACTTCGCGATCAGCCAGACTCTGAGTCCCGGTCTGGCTCAGTTTGGGTCACTTCAGAAGTCACGACTCTTTGTACACAGAAACCCACTTCAGATGGGTCACATACAAAAAAAAATCTCAACAGAACTGAGGAGTCTAGAGGTGTGGTGACTTCAAGCATGGCTGGCTCCAGACGCTCCCGCGATGCTTTCATTCTGAGGCAGGCTCTTCCTATGTGGTGGCAGAATTGCATCCCGGCAGCCACTGCCCTCCATCCCTCTGGCTTAGCCACTTGAGCAGAGACGAGAGTGTATTTCCCTGCAGTTCCAGCAAAATGAGTTGGGGGCTCATTGTCTTTGGTTTAGGTTGCGTCACATGACCATGTCTTAACCAATGCCTGTGAATGCAGTCAGCCCCATCCAAACCACAGAGTCGGGAAGAGAGTGACCTCAAGGTTAACAGAAGTGACAGTATGGGTAGAAACCAGAGTCCCCCATGGCCGGCTGGTTTTAATCTTCCCCCTACAGGTAATGAGCTGTGCTCCTCCAAGAACGGTGGGCTCTTTGTGGTCTTTTCTCAGTGTCCTCTCTTCCTCCACCTGCAGGGCTCCGCTGAAGCTCCTCTGTGACAACATGAAGTACCAGATTCTTTCCAGAGCCTTCTATGGATGTGCGTATTGGACTCACTTGCCATTGTGGGCTATGGGCACGTTTCTGGATGCCTGTGTGTGGCATCAGCATTGGGGAAAGGGGCCTGGCTCTGGCACATGAACCTCAGTTCCCCTAATTCCTAGATGTGTCTAGATTAATGAAGTTATGCAGACTTCTCGGAGCCTGAACTTCCTCAGCCAGACACTGGGCATAAATTTTATCTCTGGGCTTTAAGAGAGGGCAGCCAACAATGGGGCTCCTTGAGGGGCAGGGGTTTGGTTAGTCACCATGGCATCCCAGTGCCCACCCTAGAGGGTTTGTTCTCAGCATTAAATGAGAAATATGTGTAAAGCCCTTAGCACCTGGAATTTCCTGTCATAGGTGGTCAGTAAAAGTCGGTTCCCCTCACTTGTGGGCTGAAGCAGAAGAGTAAGGAGAAGTTAAAAATTAAAAATTAGGTACAGGTATTCTGATCATGTAACACATGAGGAAACTAAGGCATAAGGAGGCAAAGTGACTTGTCTAAGGTTTAGCTTAGCAAGCTAATAAGGACAGAACTGGGACTCAAGGCTAGGACTGCCCAAACACAAAGCTGGGTTTTGGGGGGTTCGAGGGAGGCTTTTTGTTTTGTTGTTATTATTGTTGTTGTTTTGTTTTTCATTCTGCTGTGTTGATTCTTAGCACAATTTATTTTCCCAGACTCCCAGCCTTGGTGGGGGAGATAAAACAGGTGTGTTGTCAGGGATTCTAGGAAAGTGTTCATATGCCCTGTGTGGGCCTGGGGCATAGCAGTGCTGGCCATGTGCCTGAGCTCCTGGAGGGGCAGGGAGAGTGAGGGCTCCCAAGATCAAGGTTTTCGCCTCTTCTGTGATCACCTCTCCCCGGTGCCTGATGCAGGGCCTGGTGGGGAGCAGGCCCCAGATGAGTATTTATGGGACCCAAATGGAAGAGCTTCCTGGAAGAAGGGATGGGCGTCGAGATGCATCTTAAACAGAGTTATCGCGTTCCGTGGCTCCTCCCTGATGAGGGTTGAGAGCCCAGGTTCTGGCGCTGTGCAGCTTGGGTTTGAATCCCAACTCTGCACTTCCTAGCAGCCTGAACCGCCCAGGAGACAGAAGCAGTCTGCGCCTTGGTTTCCCCTCTCTCTGATGGAGAAGCTAGGAGTTCCGGTTCCATATGGTTCTCTTGAGAATTTAGTGAGTCAAGGATGTGAGCTCTGGGCAGCTCCCCGGCATATAGTACATGCGTGCGTAAGTGTTAGCCATTTCCTCCCCTGCCCCCTCTCTTTCTTCCCTCCTTCCCTCCTTCTCCTCTTCTTCCTCCTCCTTATAGCTGGTAGGGGCCAGTCCTCAGGCTCCTGAAGGCCCAGGGTCTTCTCTGGGAGTTGATAAGGGAGAGCCAGAGGGAGGGGGCACAGAGCATTTGCTGAGTGCCTCCTGTGTACTAGGCACTGTGCCCTCCAGGTGCCCAGGGCAGAGGTGAAGGGGGGCAGGTCGGTGGCCTTCAAGAGTGCAGGGCCATCTTTGAAAGCAGCCAGGTGTATCTCCCATGGCCTTCTTTACCCACCTGCACTTTGAGCAAGATTCGTCCACCTCTGTCCATCTCCTCTCTCGGGATGGATTGGAAGCACCCAGAGGCACTTTGAGCCTGTGGGGGTCACTTACTGCCTCCTTCCTGCTGCCCCTTCCCTGCCTCCTGCCGGTAGACTAAATACCTTGGCTACCAGCAGAAGAGGTAGTGTCGCCCTGGGCCAGGCTGAGGAAGGTGATCAGACGTCCCAGGCTCACACAACTATTAAGCAGTCAAGCCAGAGAGGGATTTTGCCCCTCGGAGCCCCTTGCTCATCTGGAAAAGAAGGATAATGGGACTTTCTAGGTCATGAGGGTTCATGAGGCTTGTGGGCAGGGCAGTGCTTTAAGATCCGTGAGACAAGGCAAGGTGGGTTGGATGATGAATGATGGCACTGACCTTCCTTTCCTCGCCAGGGCTTGCCTACTGCAGACACCTGTCCACCGTGAGGACCCACCTGTCAGCCCTGGTCAATCACATGATCGTGTCTCCGGACTCTCCCTGTGACGCTGGGTGTGGGCTGACGGCCAGGGTCTGGGAGCAGTACCTTCAGGACAGCACAGTAAGGCTTGGCCTGGCTCGGCCTGTGGTGGGGCAGAGCGGGGAGCTTCCTAGAACCTTGGCTAGGCCGATACACTTGTCTCTTCGCTCGCAAGAAACTGGGGTGGGTCGGGGTGGGAGAGCACGTGAAACAGCCCCTCAAAGTATGGGGCCATCGGGACCTTTGTTGGAAAAGTGTCTCCCATGGCAGATGTGGAAGGCTGAACCCATTTTGATAGATGCTAGGCTACCCCCCACCAGGAGCAGGCATTCGGAAGAGATACTGGATACCTGCACGGGGGATGAGTGCTGGGGCTCAGTCCACTGGGAGCCTTCCCACCAGGGCCCTGGGCTGGCCAGGCCGGTGAGCACCTGGGTGGGGTCGGCTTCCCCACGCTGGGGGACAGTGCTATTCTGTGCATTAATTTGGGAATGCTGGGGGCTCCGAGAAAAACAAACTGGTTCCCAAACCTGGACAAGCAGAAGCGTTATTTGACTCTTTTCTTTTCTTTTCCTTTCTTTTCTTTCTTTTCTCTCTTTCTTTCCCCAAACTAGCTGTTTTTCTAAATGATAGGAGGAATGCCTACTTACTGTGACAACTCAAACAATGAAGAATGCAGGCATATAGGACAGAATTGTTAATGTACCTTCTTTCTGCCAAAGTGTGCTCATTCTGATCCTGAGTTAATGAGTAGTGTCAGTTGAGATCCTACGATATATTTCCTATGCTTATGCATCCTTAGATATATCTACGTAGATGTATCTTTAATTCTTATTTTTGTAAAATGAAGTGACATTATATCTGTATTTTAAGCAACAATTTCATTTGATATCAAAGATGTCTTTCCGATCTCTGGGTGAAGTACTGAATGCCCTCACAGATGAATAGCTCCTAATTGATTCAATAGACATCTGGGCTCTTTCTCTTTTTAAAATTATTACAAATGATGCTTCCGTTGACATCTTTATAAGCACATATCATTCTGTCCAGTGCTTTTATTTCAGGAGTAGATTCCTAGAAATTAAATCGATTGACATGCATTAAAAATTACGCCAACTTACTTTCTCAAAAAAGTCATAGTGTTCATAATCCCTAGCAGCCTGGGAGAGTGCACATTTTCTGAGGCATTCGTAAGACTTAGAGACTTCTGGGCTGCACTCCAGTGTTACTGATTTAGCATCTCTGGGAGTGGAGCCCAAGAATTTATATTTTTTGAAAGCTCCCCAGTCACTTCCAGTGATCTCCCCAGTTGGGGAGGTGCTAGTTTAAGGACAAGTTGGTTGAAAAACTAAATCAGTCAAAAATGAATATTTTTTTGTCTAACACTTTGGCAACCCTTTCACAAACTGGCCATATTTCTACCCCTCTTGGTTGCTTTGTTGTATTAGAGTGGACTGAGCTTCAGCAACAAATAGTCCACACTTTTTCAGTTGCTTGACATCATGGAGTGTATTTCTTGCTGACTAACGAGTCCTAAGTGTGCATTCCTGGTGAGCAGGCATCTGTCCTTCTCCAGAGGTTCAAGGGTCTTTAAGTCTCATGGCCCCACCATCCTCCAGAGCCTCATGGTCATCTGCCTCTAGGCAGCAGAGGGGAAATGCAGAGTCGGAAGGGAATACACTTTCTTCAAAGCTCTGGCTAGAAATACCTTGTATCACATCCTGTCACATCCCATTGGTCAGCACCTAGTCACATGGCCACCCCTAACTGCAAGGGAGGCTGGGAAATGGAGTCCAGCTATGGGTTCCATGACCCAAGCAGGTGAATTTTTGAAGAGTTTATAGCCTCAGCCAAAAATAGTTCTCTGATTTTTAAACAGCTTTGATGAGGCTGGCTGCAGAATATAAGTTAAAATTCCCAACAAAGACAAGAGTGGCTGGTTTTGCCATTATAGTTGGGTATATCTAAGATAAGCATTAAGATGTGAAATCAGTGGGATGCCTGGCTGACTCAGTCAGTAGAGCACGTGACTCTTGACCTCAGGGTTTTGAGTTTGAGCCCCACATTCAGCATTGAGCTTACTTTAAAGAATATGAAATACACTTGTAATTTTGGAATATAAAGAGATAAGTGGAAACAGAACCCTACTACCCTTCAGAGTAGCTTTCTAGTAGTCACTGGTACTTTACACACACACACACACACACACACACACACACGCACGCACGAACAGATAGGACCTTAGGACCTGCTGGTCTCCCAGCATGACTAATTATAACTGCAAAGCCTTTGCCTGAAAATAATTTTTTTTAAGATTTTATTTTTATTTTATATATTTGGCAGAAAGAAACACAGCCAGAGAGGGAACACAAGCAAGGGGAGTGAGAGCAGGCTTCCCGACGAGCAGGGAGCCCAATGTGGGGCTTGATCCTGGGTCTCCAGGATCATGACCTGAGCCGAAGGTGGTTGCTTAACCACTGAGCCACCCAGGCACCCCCTGAAAATGAATTTTTAAAAAGAGGGCAGACCTATTGGAAAATACAACAGACATTTGTTAAAGTCATCCTAGTGTGCATAGAAGTTATTAGTGCATAAAGAATGAGCTGGAAATGTTCATTTTGGATCAACTTGCTTTTAAACAATTTTCTTTCAGCTGAGTCAAGATTAATAACTTTGAGGTAATGTTGCCATATCGGCACAATGCACAAAATAGACTAAAAATTAAGTTAAAAAGTTAATTCATTCTATGTTAACCTTTTAGGGTTTTTTTGTTGGTGGTGGTGGTGGTTTTTTGTTTGTTTGTTTGTTTGCAGAAAATGGGTTCACGCTAGATACATTCCACATCTTGGTGTTTTTCTTTTTTTTCCCACTTGACAATACACTTTGAACATCTTTTTGTCACTTCTCATGGATGCACCTCCTGCCCTTTCTCCCCTTCGTTGGTATCCCCAGGTAAGGGTGCACTGTTCCCCCATCAGTGGGCAGTTGGGGCTTTTCCCATGTGATGCTGGGATGGATATCCCGGCACACAGAGCTTTGCTTATCCACACCATGGTCTCTAAAGGCCAGGTCTGAGAAGTGGGGCTGCCAGCTCACAGAGCCCTCCTCCTGGTTTTCCATTGACCAAACCCTTTTCTTCCTACCACCCTCCACAGAGTTATGAGGAGCAGGAGCTGCTACGCCTCATCTACTATGGCGGCATCCAGCCGGAGATCCGCAAGGCCGTGTGGCCCTTCCTCCTGGGCCACTACCAGTTCGGGATGACGGAAACAGAACGGAAGGAGGTTGGTTGCCCCTGATGGGCAGTGGGGTGCCAGGGACTGCAGGACGGGGGTGCTCTGATTTCATGCTGGACCAAGATGGGGCAGGGGAACGTGGGGAAGCCAGGAAGCTCAGCAGCATGGCTGTTCCCTAGAAAAGCGATGCACACCACCGATACCATTGTTTAAAATTTTATTTGGGGAGATAATTATAGATTCATATAGTTACTAGAAAAAATGCGGAAGGATCTCGTGTATCCTTTACCCAATTTCTCCCAATGGTAGCAACTTACAAAACTATAAGACAATGTGACAGTCAGGCCATTGACATGTGTGTGTGTGTGTCTGTGTGTGTGTGTGTGTCACCACCACAGTCAAGATCTGAATGTTTCCAGTGCTACCAAGGTCCTCAGGTTACACCTCCAAGCCCAACACCTGGCAACCACCTTCTGTTCTTCATCTCTGCAATTTTGTCATTTCGACAATGTTGTATAAATGGAATCATATAGTATGTAACCTTTTGGGATTGACATTTTCACTCAGCGTAATCCTCTGGCAGTCTGTCCTTTCTATGGCCAAGAGTTCTATGGTGTTCCTTGGCCTGGGCGCCTCCCAGTTTGACTATCCACCTGTTGGTGGATAGGTGGGTTGTTCCCCAGTTTGGGCTATTGCTGAGAAAGCTGCAGTGAACATTCGTATTTTCGTGGGAGTGTTAGTCATCATTAAATGCTCACGAGTACAATTGCTGGGACACATTGATACACATGCTTCATTTTGGAAGAAAGTGTCAAGCTTTTGCAGTGATTGAACCATTTTCTGTTCCCACCAGCATTATCCAAGAGAGCACACATGCGTCCTGCCTGGAGTTTTGGTCTCATTGCTATTTTTTTATGTTAGCCACGCAGGCAGGTGTAAATGATGTTTCGTGGTGATTTTAATTTACATTTACCAAATGGCCAGTGATATTGAACATCTTTGCACACGCTTTCATGCCACCTGTGTATCTTCGGTGACATGTCTGCTTACATCATGTGTCCATTCTCTAGCTGAATTTTTTTGGGTTTTTACTGTTGTGTTTGGGAGTCCTTTATATACTCTAGATATTCCTTCTTTGTTGGATAAATGGTTTGTGGATATTTTCTCCCAGTCTGTGTCTTATCTTTCCATCCTCTTCCATGGGATCTTGTGCAGAACAAATTTCTAATTTTTTAAAAAATATTTTATTTATTTGACAGAGAGAAACACAGCCAGAGAGGGAACACAAGCAAGGGGAGTGAGAGAGGGAGAAGCAGGCTTCCCGCCGAGCAGGGAGCCCGATGGGGGACTCGATCCCGGGTCTCCGGGATCATGACCTGAGCCGAAGGCAGTCACTTAACCAACTGAGCCACCCAGGCGTCCCCAAATTTCTAATTTTTGATGAGCTTCAGCTTATCGATTTCTCCTCATATACATTGTGCTTTGGTGTCAAGTCGAAGAACATTTGGCTTAGTTTGCCCTAGATCCCGAAGATTTTCTCCTGTGTTTCTTTTCTCGAAGTTTTATAGTTTCATGTTACGTTTAAGCCTATGATGCATTTTGAGCTCATTTTTGTATACAATGGGTGGTTTTGGTCAAGTTTCATTTTTTGGCCTTTGATGTCCGGCGGCTCTGACACCATTTGACAGAAAGGCCATCCTTCCTCCACTGAATTGCTTTTGTGCCCCTGTCAGCAATCAATTGGGCATATTAGTGTGGCTTCCCCGCCCCGTTCTGTTGATCTGATACCACTCCACACCGAGTCATCTTCAGCTGGGGCACCTGTGTTCATCTTAAGCGTTCAATTAATGTGTTAGTAGTTCTGTTTTGAAAAGTAGAAAGAAATAGACGCCCACAAATATCTTTAAAAATGATAAGTTCACGAGGAGTTGCAAAAGCTGTCACAAAGAGGGCCTGCCACACCCATCGCTCGGCTTTCCCCCGTGGAAACATCGCCCAGAACAGTAGCCCATCACCCAAGCCAGGACATCAGCCTTGGCACAATAGGGCTCGCTTGACTACAGACCTCACTAGGATTTCACCACCTTCTGCATTAGCTTGTGCGTTCATGTGTGTGTGCGTGCACGTGTGTGTGTGCATGTGTGTATATGTGTGTGCATGCATGTGTATGTGTGTGTGTGTGGGTAGGCCCACATCATTTCATCAAGGTGAAATTACATTTAATACTATATTTTATTTAACCCAGCATTTCCAGTACTTTACCATTTTAGCCATAATCCATATAAAAATTATTGAGAGAGTCTACATTCTTTTATTCAGACTAAGTCGTACAAACCTGGTGCGATCTGACATTCGATATCTATGTACCACCTGTGCTACCCGGGCGATTGTCAGTAAATTGACGCACTGTATGTATAGTTTATTGAAGAAGATATTTGATATCCCTGCCATCAATGGAAAACTGGCATGACTGACCATAATAGGAGAGAATAAATAGGATATGACAAAAGGGCGTGATTCAGTTTCACATAGATACCATAGCCTGCCTGAGGCCTGCTCGCTCATTGGCAGAAAGAGGGATTATGAAGTGTTACAGGAGGTGTTCGAGACCTGTGCATCAGACTGACCTCCCCCATAATCCGAAGAGTTAAAGGGGAGCTGGAAATAGAAGTCTCGCTGTGATTCCGTATGATAAGACCCTGTGCCAGTGAACTGTCTAAAATCGTCTTGGGAACAGCAGGAGGTCCCTGCCATGTTCGCCCCCTGCCTTCTGGGCTCCTGGCAAACAGGAAGAGTGTTCTGGGGTGCTAGGCCCTGTGCTTGGGACTGGGGACCCAGTGGTGCGTTAGATGAGGTCCTTGCCAGTTTCATGAGGTTGTGCAGACTCGGATGGAGGCAAACCCAGGAGTTGTAAGAGTCTGTGGGAGGCACCTCTGCCAGGCAGAAGGCTCCCTGCTTGCTTTCCAGGCAAAAGGGGGTGAGGAAGGGCCTCTAGGAAGAGGGGCCGGCGAGTGTCGAGGGGAGACACGGGCATGGTGTGGTGTTCTGTGTATCTGTGGGTTTGTGTGTGAGGGGTGGGAAGGGCATGGTGGGCATGTGGCTGGAACGTAAAGGACAGGAAGTAGGGGTGACAGTGAGAGGCGGGGCTTGGGGGGGACAAAGGGGAGTCTGCTGAGGGGTAACTGCATGGGGGGCAGGCTGGGGTAAGCAGTCTCGGGGAAGGAGGCTGCGGGGTCATCCTGGTGCAGGGTCTTGGAAACCTAGCCTAGGACAGCCATGAGAATGGGGAGGTGTGCTGGGAAGAATCTTCTGGAAGTCAGTGGGAGGAAGACAGGCCTTTAGGCAGGATAGACCCCGAGCTTCTCTCGAGAAGCCCCCAATGGGTAAAGGATTCCCCACGCCTCCCTGCCTGGCATGGGGCAGGCTCCCCGCCCTCTCTTCGTGCCCCTCCACACCCCTACTTAGATCAGCCCGTCTGTCCCCACTTGTGCCCGGAGGCCTGGCAGGTTCAGTTACCTGGGCTGTGTGTCAGGAACAAGGCCGGCTGCCCTCGGTCTGCTGACATGCCACGGGGGAGATGCTTCAAATCTGTAGGCCTTTGGTAAGGCCATTGCAGGAGTCAAAGGAGAGTCAGTTTTGTTCCTCTTTGTGTCCTTTGCTCCTGGCCTTGAGCTGGGAGGCCTTTGTAAATGGAGGGAGCGGTGGGGTGGATGGAGAGGGGTATCCTACTCCCCTTGTTCCCCTGTGCCTGGTGTGGTACCTAGCCCATTGTAGGTGCTTCCCGAATTAAGGGTAAATGAGTGAACGAGAAAGGAGAAAAGCTAAGGAGAAAGGAAAAAAACAGTCCTCTTACTTCAGTACCCCCTTGGCTTAGTACGCTGCCCGACAGAGTAGAGGTTCCAGAGAATGTTGAATGTGAATGAATCAATGAATGAATGAATGGAGAAAAGAACGGAGGAGGGGAATATGGAAAGAAAGAAGTGGGCTCGCACACGTTTGTGTATCCCCAGGGCCTAGCCAGCGGTCTGCACAGTCGGGGTTCAGTTAACGTCCATTGGCTGTCTGTAAGTGATGGCTGACTGTCTCTGGAGCCCAGGGTCCCAGGTCAAGGCTAGCATCCTCTTCTGGCTTGGGCTGGCTCTCCTCAACGGTGATCCTGCCTCTGCCCCTGCAGGTGGACGAGCAGATTCATGCGTGCTACGCACAGACCATGGCCGAATGGCTGGGCTGCGAGGCAATCGTGCGGCAGAGGGAGCGGGAGTCCCACGCAGCTGCCTTGGCTAAGTGCTCATCGGGCGCCAGCCTGGATGGCCACCTACACCGGATGATCCACCGGGACTCCTCTGTCAGCAACGAGGTGACAGGTGGCACCCATCCGGGGAGCACAGGGGGGCAGTCAAGGACACGATCTGCTTTAGCTACTGTAGGAACGGCGCCCGCTGGGGGTCTGGAACCATCACCCTAGCGTTGGGGTGGGAGTGGGACAGACCTGCGTTTGAATCCAGCCTCACCATTTCCTAGCTGGGGTGCCTCAAGCAAGCACCTTTCCTTCCGGGCCTCAGTGTCCACATCTATAGAATGGGAATGTTCTCATAGTGAACACAGATCATAAAGATGCAAAGTAGAAACACACAGGGCGGGTTAAATCTCTGCCTTGGTGAGGTTGCCAGCATCCCACAGGCCGAAGCAGGTCACAGGGCCAAAGCGCGTAGACAGAGAGGAGAATGACAAAAAATAAGGCCATTTGTGCCAACCTGTCACTTGGAGTCGAACTTAAATATTCGCCAGAAGTGTCAAGTTCAGGGCACTTACAGGTAGGGTTTTCTGGTTGCAAGAATGAGAGGTGGGGTCCCGTGCCTCCTGTGTGACCCCAGAGGCTCCAGGGAGCAGAGGGGGACCCCCCCCTTCTCATCATACAGATAGGAGGCTGAGACCCTGATGGGACTGGCCCAAGTCAGGAATAGAGATGAGATCACAATTGGGTCATCCCTGCCTGAGCTGAGAGCAGGGCCCCAGAGCCGGGATGCAGCCTTACCCCTGCTCTCTTGTCCCTTTTTCCTGTCAGTCCTCCCAGAGCTGCAGTTCCAGCCGCCAGCACGTCCGTCTGCAGAGTGACTCCAGCACCAGCACCCAGGTGATCTTCCGGAGGCCCGGCCCCCTCCCCAGCCCCCTCTCCCCCCACCCGCTCCCTCCAACCTGGGCTAAAGCACTAGGGTGCCCATCATCTGCAGGTCTCTTATGGTTTGTTTCCACTTTGGGAGTTTTTAGTTACACAAGTAATATATGAATCTCTTCTCCCTGTAAAAAATTAAAATACTGCAGAGAAAGCTAAATTTGGCTTTGACCATTCCTAATCCCCACTTGCCCTCCCTAGAAATAGCATCAGTTTACTGTGTGTCTCACGTCAGACCCTGTTGGTCACCTGTACATACACAGAAATATGTATACAATATGTAGAGGATATATTGCAGTGTTTCGTAATTTTTTGAAAATTTCTACCTAAATGCTATCATATATATTGATCTACAGCTTTCCATTTTATTCAGTGAAATGTTAACTCATCTCACTGGATAGTAAATAAAAAACCCCCAAAATATGCTTGCTATGTCACCTTCCGCATAAAAAAAGAAATATTAATATTAATATACCTATTTTCAAAAACAATGGATGAATAAGCCAGAAACAAATCAGAATGGTTACCTGCCGGAGTCAGGGAAAGAAGCTACATTTCCCTGAATATCCCTTGTCTTCTAGTTCCAACTTTGGAGTGAGGTGTATATATATTATATATTTTACAGAATTTAAAACAATTGAATCTAAAAGCAATTTTTAAAAACCAAAAACGTGATTTTGACAGCAAATCAAATTGGTGACATAAACACAGAGAAGAAATAGATCACGTCCCTTTGGAACATGGTCTCATATCCTTGATGGGATATGGCCTCAGGACCCAAAGAACCACAAATAAATCTTAAGAGATGTATCCTGGAGGCTTTTCCCTAGTGGTTCGCACATATCTAACTACTTTGGAAAATTGATCCTTAATAGCCAACCACATGGATATAATAGGCTGTTTTTAGCCCGTTTCTTCTGCTTCTAACAGTTTCTTTACTTAAAAAACTATGTGCATATAATTTTGTGGGATGAAATGTACACTCCTTGCCACTTGAACTCCCTCGTCCTCCCTCCTCAGGTAATTTCAGTGCTTCCTTATTTCTGGATTGTTCCACACATTTCCGTGCAATAGGACACTTTTTAATTTTTCACAACAGGAGCACGTATTATGCCTGGTTCCCTCCCACCGCCCTTTTCCTGACTGTATAGTATTCCATGTGCACGATCTGTATTTGAACCAGTCCCCAGCTGATGGAGATTTTGGTTGCTGCTGGAAGAAGCGCCACAGGGGGCGTCCTTGTGTCTCTGTTTCTGTGCACCTCGTCTTCAGGTGTTTGAGTCTGTCGATGAAGTGGAGCAGGTAGAGGCAGAAGGCAGGTTGGAGGAGAAACAGCCCAAGATCCCCAATGGGAACCTGGTGAATGGCACCTGTTCCCCAGACTCCGGCCATCCCTCTTCCCACAACTTTTCCTCGGGCCTCTCGGAGCACTCAGAACCCAGCCTGAGCACAGAAGACAGCGTCATGGACGCCCAGCGGAACGCCCCCCTGGCGCTTCGACCCGGGGACAGCAGCGTGGATGACGGGCAGAGCAGCGAGGCCACCACCTCCCGGGATGAGCCCCCCCGCGAGGAGCTGGCCGTGCAGGACAGCCTGGAGAGCGATCTCCTCGCCAACGAGAGCATGGACGAGTTCATGTCCCTCACCGGCAGCATGGACGTGGCCCTGCCCGAGAAGGAGGGGGCCGCCATGGAGGGCTGGGGGGGCGGCGAGGTGGAGAAGCGCAGCCAGGTGGACAGCGAGGACAACCTCTCAGAAGAGCCCGAGATGGAAAGCCTCTTCCCCGCCCTGGCTTCTCTGGCCGTGGCCACTTCTGCCAACAATGAGGCATCGCCTGTGTCTTCCAGCGGCGTCACTTACTCTGTAAGTCACCAGCATTCTGCACTGAGTTTTCTCACCTAACAGCTGCAGGGGGGTGGGCGTGTCCCATGAACCTCAGTTTTCCAACGTGACCTCTGCTCTGTTACATTTTCCCCAGCACAGAGGCTGCACTGGAGAAGCCCCTTTGGGAG
Source organism: Spilogale gracilis (assembly GCA_004023965.1). Classification (NCBI taxonomy): domain Eukaryota; kingdom Metazoa; phylum Chordata; class Mammalia; order Carnivora; family Mephitidae; genus Spilogale; species Spilogale gracilis. The sequence continues at coordinate 52,550 of PITA01009790.1, forward strand.
GGAGGACCCCTGTACCTCAAGTGCACACGCTGTACTGTTCCAGCCGTCTCAGTTTCAGTCCCAGCTGAGGGATGTCACTTTATCTCTCTGAGCCTCAGTTTCCCTATCAGTTGGGTACTGTCGCTCTTGAGCTGTTCTCAGAATTAGTGAGTGGTGAGCCCTCCGTCAGCAGCAGCCTGGAGGATGAGCGCCTTGGCATCCACTCAATCCAACATCTTAAAATACTCATATTTGCATTCTGGCCAGGAAGTCCAAGCCAAAGGATGTCAACGGAATGGGAGGTTTCCTAGCCAGGCGTGCTGTTTCCATTTTCCTTAAAGGAACTGGTTATTTCTATCTAAGATATACTTGCCCCTAGTTTATAGAATCAAACAGGCAAGGCCAAATAGGAAACCAGAAGTGCCCCCCACCCGCCGCCCTGGAGCTCTCCCCAGAGGCAGTCGTAGTGACTTACTGTGCCCAAATCATCTGGCATTTACAAAACCCCGTACATCCTTCTATTGCTACTTCTTGATCTTTTCTTTTCCTTTTTCTTCAGTTACAGATGCCCCACACCCAAACTCTCACCCCACGAGGAACACCTTCCCAGCCCCACGCACCCACTGCAATTATAATAATTTTAGTTAAATGACTACTGTTCCCACTAGTATAACGACCTAATGTATGCACCACATAGGAAACTGTGTTTGTTTTTTCTTTCCTACAGAAAAACCTTTGTTTTCCCGGGGTGCATTTTCCTTTCCTTGTCTCCGATTTCCTTTCCGTTCATCACGTATAAATCATCAGTTCACCTGCAGCCCCCCGACACACCCCAACCTCCACACTCTCTGCCAGTGGTCTAAATCTCTCCTGGAGCATTCAGACACATCAGGTTTTCTGTTCATTTTTATGTCTCGAGAAGTCTCTGCAGTGGCCTTCCCCGGTCCACTGCTCCCGACGGATTTTTCTTCACCTTCATGTAGAAGTTGCTTTTGCCTTGGATCATTGCCTTTGTGGGTTAAATTTTGGCCTTGAGCCTTTCCTGTGTTTCTCTGGCCATGTCATCGCGCCTTCTCATCAGGTGGGGTCGAGGGCAGCGGTCGAGGGCAGCGGTCCAGCGTACGGCCAGAACCGGCCTCCGGCTGCCTTCCGCCACCCTTCCCGTCCTGGCCGGTGTTCCGCGGAACACGGGGCTGCACCTTTAGCTCGTTAGGGCCCTCGTCCACTCAACAGGGGCAATCAGTCTGCGCACCTTAGAGAATTGTCTGTTTCACAGAAAGGGGGAAAAGCCAAAAGAACACTCATCGTATGCAGTGAAAAGAGGCTTTTGAGGGCAACAACAGACCTGAAATCAAACAGCCACCCGGCCCTGGAGAGGAGGTGCTTTTCAGGGGCAGCAGGAGAGGGCGAGGAGGAACAGGGCAGAGCCTCTGGGAGGAGCGGGGGTGTAACCGCCCTTCCTTCCCCTCCCTGGGGGCCTGCAGCCCGAGCTCCTGGACCTGTACACAGTGAACCTGCACCGCATCGAGAAGGACGTGCAGAGGTGTGACCGTAACTATTGGTACTTCACACCCGCCAACCTGGAGAAGCTGCGGAACATCATGTGCAGGTGACTGGGGGGGAGGGGAGATGGGAGGGGGTCTGCAGGGGTGCGGGAGGGGGTGGCAGACGCAGGGCCCCAGGGAGCCCAGCCGGACGGCAACCTCTGCCGCTGGCTCCTTGCCCACCTGACATTTATGCCAGCCCCCACTGATGATAAGATAATAACCAGAGCAGTGATAACAACAGAGCATTTATTAAGCGCTTACTGTATACCAGGCACTCTCCTGAACCCTTTACTAACTCTGTTTCACCTCGTCCTCACAGCAAGCCTGTGGGGCCAGTGTCACCCCATCTACAGGGGGACATTGCTTGAGTCCCCCCGGGCCAGTTGGCTGAACAGGTTCTAGAATTCTGTGCTTTATATCCTTAAGCCAAGACCTGGAGCTACTTATTACTTTTCACTACATACTGAATATTTTCTTTCTTAAATTATGAAAGGAACTCAAGCTTATTAAAACCCTCTGTCAACTAGCAAAACCAGAAGTTCATAAGGTCAAAAGAGAAACGGCTTCCCTCTCCAGTTGTAACGCCCTCTCCCCTAGAAGAAACTCCTGCTAATAATTGAATGAACATCCTCCCAAGCCATCTACGTGTTATAAGTGTAAAATGACACAATAGATCGTATATATTGTATGTCACATGAGTACATATGTGTAGTTTTTTAAAATTTTAGCTATATGGGACTAATACTATGTTTTCTACAACTTGCATTATACCGTTAATAATGCATCTTGGACATCTGTCCATGCGACCCTGAGTCAGGGGGTCGCAAACGACTAGTATGCCCACAGGTCAAATACAGCCCACCCCTCATTTTTGTAAATAAAGTTTTATTAGAACTCAGCTGTGCACATTTGTCTGCATAGTATCTATGATTGCTTCTGCAGAGTTGAATAGTTGAGACAGAGAACATATGGCGTGCAAAGCAGAAAATAATTATCTGGACCTCTCAGGAAAGGTTTGCCGACCCTTGCTCTAACTCATTTTTATTAATAAGTACTTATCCCTTAACTATTCAATTTTACACTCTCATAAGCAATCATTGCCTCTCAAAATTGAGTTGAGGAGTTACAAATATAATGAACTTTAATATGGTATGTTACATTAAAATGAAAAGGTGCTGGGAAAGAAGGAAGGATAGACCCAACTTTTTCTGGGTTATGGCCCTGGGAGAAACCATGGAAGGCCTCACAGAGGAGGTGACATTCAAGATGACCTTCTACGAAATTAGGAGAGACTCAAGAAACCACTTGGCATACATATTCCCTGCAGTGAGGCCACCTGGGTTCAAACCCTGCCTCTGCTATTTACTATTAGGTGTATGACTCTATGTGTGACACTTATGTCTGTTAGCCTCAGTCTCCTCATCTGTAAAATGGGATACAATAATACCTTTCTCATGTGATTATTTTGAGAATTTCATGGTGCAGTACGTGTTCGGTGGCTGAGTATATGGTAAATCGTCGGTAAATATTGGTTTTTATTATTAAGAGGCAGATGGGAACCCAGGCACAGGACGGCTATTGCAAAGCATGAGGGCGTGAATGTGTGCCAGAGAGGAGGATGTACCTGGTGGGGGGACTGTGAAGATGGATGGGGGAGGCTTTGAATGCCTTGTACCCCAGTAAAGGAGTGTGCACATGGTCTTGTCATACAGCGGGGAACCTGTGAACATGTGGGGCTTTGGGTTGGGCTTTAGGAAGGCCATCGTGGTGACGAAGAGTAGGATGTTTGGAGACAGACTTGGGGGGAGGATGCAGGTGGGAGCTGAAGGAGTGAGCGGTCCAAGGGAGGGATGGGGGACCGTGCCAGGGAGGAGGGAGAGGACAAGTGGCTTGGAGACAGGCCGTTGAGTGCCATCCTGGGTCCCCTTGTCTCTCTCTTGTAGCTACATCTGGCAGCACATTGAGATCGGCTATGTCCAGGGTATGTGTGACCTTCTGGCTCCACTGCTAGTCATCCTGGATGACGGTGAGTGTGTCCTCCCCACTCCAGGGCCACGGGCGCAGAGGAGGGGATGGTGACCTCATTTTGTGACTCTATCGCGTGGGCCAGTACAGGCGCTCAGAGGACCTGTTGGTGAACACACAAAGGTCCTAGTGAAATAGTAAGTCTTGTCTATATTCTATATTAGCCAGCACTTACTGCCAGGTGCCCAACACCCAGCCAGCCTTTGCTAGCCACTGATTGTACAAACGTGAATGGGAACGACAAAGAAAAACCCAGGCCCGGATGTCTTCCCTGGTGAATTCTTCCAAACACTTAAAGGAGAATTAATACCAATCTTTTGCAAACTCTCCCAAAAGGTAAAATAGGAGGGAATGCTTTCCAACTGGTTCTGTAAGACCATTCCTTATATGAGGACCCATTGGTACCTTGATCTCAGTACCAGAAAAAGATATTACCAGAGAAGAAAACTACAGACTGATGTCCTTTTTGAATATAAATCTGCAGTAAAACACTTGCAAACTGAATTCAGCAAGTTGTAACAGGACTATCTACACCTTGACCAACTGGGATTTATCCCAGGAACACAGACTGGTTCAATGAATTAAAATCAATCAGTGTAATTCACTATATTAATAGAATAAAGGACAAAATGACACGGTCATCTTCGTTCATGAGAAAATGACATTTGACCAAATCTGACACTATTGCATGTTAAAAATACTCAACAAACTAGGAATACAAGGAAACTTCCTAGACATGATAAAATTACCTATGAAAAACCTACAGCTAGTTCATACTCAATGGTGAAAGACTGAATGCTTTCCGCCTAGGATCAGGAATAAGGCAAGGATGTCCACTTTTGCCACAAAAGGTTCTAGACAGGACAATTATGGAAGCAAAAGAAATAAGAGGTAGCCACCCTGGAAAGGAAGTAAAGCTGTCTATTTGCAGTCAATGCGATTTTGCATATAGGAATCCCAAGGAATAAGAAAAAATGTAGAAGTATTGGAGGGACACCTGGGAGCCTCAGTCGGTGAGCATCTGACTGTTGATTTCAACTCAGGTCATGATCTCCGGGTTGTGAGATAAAGCCCCTGTCAGGCTCTATGTTGGATTCTCTTTCTCCCTTTCCTTCTCCCCCCCCCAAATATATTGGAGATAATTTTAAAAGTTCCACAAGGTTGCAAGATACAAGATATGTACACAAAAATCAGTTGTTCTTCTATACACTTGAATCGAACGATCCAAAAGCGAAACGAGGAAGGCAGTCCCAATTGTAATAGCATCTAAAAGAAACTATTTGTGGATAAATTTAACAGAAGAAGTGAAAGCTTTGCAGGTTCAATTCCAGATTGCTGTGATATAGCAAATGCTGCAATAAAGCGCGTCAGATGATTTTTTTTCTTTTTCCAGTGCATATACAAATTGTGTTTATACTACACTCTAGTCTACAAAAAACTGTAAAACACTGTTAACAAAATTAAAGAGCTAGGGGCACCTGGATGGTTAAGAGTCTGCTTTTGTCTCAGGTGATGATCCCAGGGTCCTGGGGTTGAGTCCGGTGGGCTCCCTGCTCAGTGGGGAACTTGCTTTACCCTCTCCTTCTACCCGTTCCCCCACCCCGTTCATGTACTCTCTCTCTCAAATAAATAAAATCTTAATAAATCTAAAAATCTAAACATATGTTTATGAATCAGAAGGCTTAGTAGTGTTAAGATGGCCATTCTGTCCAAATTGACCTAGATTCAGTGCCATTCCTATCAACATCCCAGCTGCATTTTCTGTGCGGGTGGGTAAGCTGACCCTAAAACTCATTTGAAAATGCAAGGGACCAAGAATAGCAAAATCAATTTTGAGAAAGGAGATGTTAGAGGACACGCAGTGCCCAATTTCAAAGCCTACTACAACGTCACAGTAATCAAGAGAATGTGGTACTTCTACAAGGATGGACAGGTAGATCAGTACAATAAAATTGGAAATCTGGAAATAAGTGTTTCTGGCACACTTGCATCAGGTAGTTTTGACCAGGGCACCGAGACATTTCAGCTCATGGAGGAAAGAAGTGTCTTTTCAATGTATAATGCTGAAACAACCATGTATCCACACGCACAAGCTTGAAGTCAAACTCCTGCTTCATACTATATGCAAAACCCCTAACCCAAAATGGAGCATAGACCCAAATATGAGAGTTGAAACAATAAAATTATTAGAAGAAAACATAGGCATCTTTGTGACCTTGGTTTTGTGACTTTGGGTGTTAAACAGTGGTTTCTTAGATATGGCACCAAAAGAATAAAATGAGAAAACTAAAAATAAATTGGACTTGTACAAAATGAGAAACTATAGTGCTTCAAAGGACGTGATCAAAAAAATGAAGAGAACCCAAAAAATGGAAGAAAATGCTTGCAAATCACATGTATACTATAAGGGACTTATATCCAAAATATGTAAAGAGCTCTTACAATTCAACAATAAAAAGGTAAATGACCTGATTAAAAATGGACAAAAGTTTGAATAGACATTTCTTAATAGAATAGAAGACACACAGGTGCCCAGTTAGCATATTAAAAGAAGCTCGACATCTTGGTCACTAGGGACATGCAAATGAAAAGCACAATGAGATACCACTGCATATGGCTAGAGTCAAAACAGTGGAAACTATCAAGTGTTAGTGATAATATGGAGACATCTTCATCTTTGTACTTTGCTAGTGGGGTTGTAAAACGTTTCACATTTGGGGGCACCTGAGTGGCTCAGTCGTTAAGCATCTGCCTTCAGCTCAGGTCATGATCCCGGAGTCCTGGGATCGAGTTCTGCATTGGGCTCCTTGCTCAGTGGGAAGCCTGCTTGTCCCTCTCCCACTCTCCCTGCCCATATTCCCTCTCTGCGGTGTTTGTCTCTGTCAAATAAATACATAAAATCTTTTAAAAAATGTTTCATGTTTTAAAAATCACCCTGGGAGTTCTTCATAATGTTAAAATTAGAGTTACTGTATGACCAACGATTCCACTCCTAGAGTGGAATCCCCAGAGAAATGAAAACATATGTTTATACAAACATGAATTCTAGGGGGCGTTTCTCCATGGGAATTTGTCTGATGTTTCCCTTATGATGAGACTGGGATTTGGAGTTATTGGGAGAAAGACCACATGGGTAACTGGTAACCATATCATGCCACAGGCACCTGCTACCCGCATGATTTATGACCGGTGATGTTGATTTCGGTCACCTGATGGTCGCAGTGTTTGTCAGGTCTCTGCACCTTTTGTCTCCTTTAACAACAACAAAAAAGTTGTATTTATTTATTTGACAGAGAGACAAAGCAAGAGAGGGAACACAAACAGGAGGAGTGGGAGAGAGAAAAGCAGGCTTCCCGCCCAGCAGGGAGCCTGATGCGGGAGTCGATCCTAGGACCCAGGGATCATGGCCCGAGCTGAAGGTAGATGCTTAACAACTGAACCACTCAGGTGTCCCCAGTAGGGATCTTTTTTTTTTTTTTTTTTAAGATTTTATTTATTTATTTGACAGAGAGAAACACAGCGAGAGAGGGAACACAAGCAGGGGGAGTGAGAGAGGGAGAAGCCGGCTTCCCACTGAGCAGGGAGCCCAATGTGGGGCTCGATCCGGGACTCCAGGATCATGACCTGAGCCGAAGGCAGTCGCTTAACCAACTGAGCCACCCAGGCGCCCCCCCCCCCCAATAGGGATCTTTTAAAAAGAGTAACTGAAGGTACCTCAGTGACTCTGTCAGTTAAGCATCCAAGTCTTGGTTTCAGCCCCAGTCATGATCTCAGGGTTGTGAAATCAAGCCCCACGTTGGGCTCCATGCTCAGCAGGGAGTCTGCTTGAGATTTTCCTCTTCTCTCTCTCCCTCTACCCTTCCCCTATGTGCACACTCTTTCTCTAAAACAAATAAATCTTTAAAAAATAAATAAAAGGGGAATCTGGTGTCACCATCATTTCCTAAAAGAAAGGATCTTTCAGCCCATCGAAGTTGGAAAGCATGTGGTTGAGACTGCGGAACATTCCAAGCAGGATCACTGCCTCTCCCTGGCCTGTGTCTTTCTCCTCTGGCTGTGGACCTCACGAACCAGCTTGGGGCCTTTGACCTTGGGATCACCTTGGGAGCTCGGGTCCCTTGTGCAGTGGCAGAAGTGACCGTTTCTCCTGTGCTCTCTCCCCAGAGGCCCTCGCCTTCAGCTGCTTCACGGAGCTCATGAAGAGGATGAACCAGAACTTTCCCCACGGAGGCGCCATGGACACGCACTTTGCCAACATGAGGTCACTGATCCAGGTACGATCGGTCGTATTCAATAATACAGCTCAGCCTCACACCAACAGGCTGGCCGTGCTAGGTCTAAACCCCTTCAGTTCATTCTGATCCATTAGCTCAAATCAACACCACTGGCTTCAGCGTCACTGAACATTTATTCAGTCCACAACCTGTGGCTACATAATGAACAAGACGTGGCGCTCACCCTTGAAAAGATATTTGCTTGTCAGGGAAATACAGATCAAAACCACACGAGGTACCACTTCATACCGGTCAGCATGGTCAAAATGAACCAGTTGGGAAATGACAGGTGTTGGCGAGGATGCGGGGAAAGGGGAGCCTCTTTACACTGTTGGTGGGAATGGCAACCTGGTGCAGCCACTCTGGAAAACAGTATGGAGGTTCCCAAAAAAGTTAAAAATAAAGCTACTCTATGACCCAGCTATCACACTACTGGGTATTTACCCCAATGATACAAATGTCGTGATCTGAAGGGGCACATGCACCCCAATATTTATAGCAACAATGTCCCCAATAGCCAAACGATGAAAAGAGCCCAGATGTCCATCAACAGATGAATGGATAAAGAAGATGTGGTGTATATATCAAAAAACCAGAAATCTTGCCATTTGCATGATATCATGCCGTGCAAAATAAGTCAGTCAGAGAAAGAGTTATCATGCAATTTCACTCATATGTGGGATTTAAGAAACAAAACAGAGGATCATGGAGGAAGGGAGGGAAAATTAAAACAAGGAGAAATCAGAGAGGGAGACCAACCATAACAGTCTCCTAATCATAGGAAACAAACTGAGGGTTGCCGGAGGGGCGGGGATGGACGGATGGGGTAAGTGGGTAATGGGGATTGAGGAGGGCACGTGATGAAATGAGCACTGGGTGTTACAGGAGACTGATGGGTCACTGACCTCTGCCTCTGCAAATAATAATACACTGTATGTTAATTAATTGAATTTATATTTAAAAAATAGATGTTTGCTTGTATTGGTCCTTTTCATTAAAGTAACATGTGGGTATGTTTCTTTCTCTCTCTCTCTCTCTACACACACACACACACAGCTTTATTAAGATATAATTCACATACCATATGCCATTTACCCTTTTTAAATATACAACCCAGCGGTTTCCAGCATGATCACAGTGGGGAAACCATGATGAATTTCAGAGCATCTTCAGCACCCCAGAAAGGTGCCTTTTCATTGCCCAGTGATGCCCCACGGGATGGCTCTGCCACATTTTGCATACCCGGCCATTCACTGACAGACACTTGGGTTGTTTCTGCTCTTGGGCTCTTGGGGAATTGTGCCGTGGTGAACATTCGTGTCTAGGTTTTCACGTGGCCATCTGTTTGCGTGTGTGTCTCTCAGTGATACTCCTAAGGGTGACATTACAGCAGCCCTACGCTGCGTTCCTCCCAGCCGCCGACAGGGGCTCCGGTTTCTGGGCACCCCCACTAATGCCTCGTTGTCTGTCATTTTGATTCTCGATTCTTGTCCTGGAGGGTGTGAAGGGGTATCTCCTTACAGTGTTGGTTTGCATTTTCCTGATGAACACGCTGGGCGTCTCTTGTGGGCTTTATGGCTCTTTGTGTCTCCTCTTTGGAGGTCAACTGGGTTGACCTGAGCTGGGTGGATTTTCACTTCAAATCTTTCTCATTGTTTAACTCCGCCCGGTCGTAGGGGCCGTGTGGTGTCTCTTGAGAGGGTCATCCCTTATTTCAGCGAACCCCCGGGCCAGCCTCTGGCCGGGGGGCTGGTACCAACCTTTTCTCCTGCGGGCAGATCCTGGACTCAGAGCTCTTTGAGCTGATGCATCAGAACGGGGACTACACTCACTTCTACTTCTGCTACCGCTGGTTCCTGCTGGATTTCAAGCGAGGTATTGGCTTCCCAGGCTCTTGGCAGCAGAACGTCAGGGGGAGAAAGGGACCATGGAGGCGAGGCTCAGGGTGTGGAGCAAAGCCAGACAGAGAGGAGCGCCCGTTTATTGAGGTCTGACTCTGGGCCCACCTGCTCCATTTTGCAGTGCCAGTACAGTAGCAGTTGTTACTGTCCCCATTTTACAGATAAGGAAACGAAGGCTAAGAATTCAATTCTGATGTAGGACCAGTAGAGCCGGGATCTTAGACCCCCTCTGCCCACCGCCTGAGCCTGGTCGGTTCCCTTCCATTCTGTCACGCTGCTTATCCGAGGCAAGGGACCCCTTGCCCTGGTGGCATGGAGCCCGGGTGACTTAGAAATGGGGTGCATAGCACAGCTCCCCTGCAGGGAGGTATTAATAAACATGTGCTGGCATGTTTGTTACATGCAGTAAACACGCAGTGACATATATGTTACATGGAATGAACATGCAGCAACATGTCTGCTACCTGTAACAGACATGCAGTAACATGTTTGTTGCATGTAATAAACACACCATAACATGTTTATCACATGTAATAAACATGGAATGACATGCCGGGCAGTGTGCTGATCCATTTCTATGTATTTTCTCTTTAAGCCTCACCCCACTTACAGAGGAGGAGAGGGAGAGGCTGGTGGAGGGGAAGTAACTAGTCCAGGGTCACCTTGCCAGTAATGGTGGGGTTGGATTCAGACTGAGTTTATTGGACAGCGGAAGCCTTCCTCTCCACCATTGTTCTCTCTCGTTTCTTGACCAGCCCCAGAGCCAGCAGCCAGCTCTCCTGTGTGCACAAGCAAGGGGATACCCCCGTGGGTATCAAGGGAGATGTAGGGTGCAGGGAGAAAGGGGAACACTGGTGGACAGGTCAGTGTAAATCAAAGCTGACCCTGCTCGGTTCCTTCCCTTACAGAAGCCATAAACTTACAGCCCCCTAGTCCGCACAGCCTTTTCTACAGATGGGGAAACTGAGGCTTCCCACGGTCAAGGGGCAGAGTGCAGGTCCCCCACCTCCCGACCTGAGCTCTGTCTGCTGTCCGCTGCACGAGGACAGAAGGGCGGCGCGCAGCCGGCCCGGGATTTTCCCAGAGGGCGGGCGGCACTGGGAGCTCTGCGGTGACCCTGCCCCACACGTGTGCATGCTGGTATCTTGGCAGAACTTCTCTACGATGATGTCTTCTCTGTCTGGGAGACCATCTGGGCAGCCAAACACGTCTCGTCCGCTCACTATGTCCTCTTCATTGCACTGGCTCTAGTGGAGGTCTACCGCGACATCATCCTGGAGAACAATATGGATTTCACGGACATCATCAAATTCTTTAACGGTACCCACATGACCAGGTGTCATCTGAGGGGTGCGGGCTTCTCAGGGGTGCCTTCCTGGGGCCTCAGAGGCTGGGAAAGGTGTTGAGATTCGCACGTGGTGAAGGGAATAAGGCAAGGGGAGGGTTTCTATTGGCTTCTTGTGTCTATTTCCAGATGGATGGGTTGACATCTTGTAACGCGGAGAATGCATTGCCTCTGCCACTAGCCAGCTGTGCCCCTGGATAAGTCACCTCCCCTCTTTCTAAGCGTCTCTTCCTCATCTGTAAAATCGGGTAAAGGTGTCTGCTTTGGAGGGTTGATGTGCACAAAAGTAGCCCCAGGAAGGCATTTGAAGTAAGGTGAGACAGGCACAGCCTTTGAAATCAAACAGATCTGGATTCCGATCCCAGCCAGCTGGGAGCTATGTGACCTTGGGCATGTGACCTCTGTCTCTGGGCTCCAGATCCCTGAGGGAGAGAATGGAACTGACCCCTCCCTCACAGAGATGTTGGGACAGTTAAATGAGACAACGCAGATAAAGCCTATCACGCGATATCCAGCTCGTCTGGGGGCCCAGAATCTGAAACTCTTGTTCCTTTTATTTAATAATGTTTAAAAACTAAAGATGATTTTGAAAAAAGGCAAAAGAAGAAAAAAAAAGCCATCTTTGACCTTTCCCCAGAAATATTTTTTAAGCTTTTTTTTTTTTTTTTTAAGATTTTATTTATTTATTTGACGGAGAGAAACACAGCCAGAGAGGGAACACAAGCAGGGGGAGTGAGAGAGGGAGAAGCAGGCTTCCCGCCAAGCAGGGAGCCCGATGTGGGACTCGATCCCGGGTCCCTGAGATCATGACCTGAGCCAAAGGCAGTCGCTTAACCAACTGAGCTACCCAGGCGCCCCTAAGCTTCTGTACCCCCAGCGTGGGGCTGGAACTCACGACCCCGAGATCAGGAGTCACATACTCTATGGCGTCTGGGTGGCTCAGTTGGTGAAGCGTCTACCTTTGGTTTGGGTCATAATCTTGGGCTGCTGGGATCAGGCCCCACATCGGGCTCCCTGCTTGGCGGGGAGCCTTTCTCCCCCTCTCCCTCTGCCCCTCCTCACCTCTCGCGCTCTTTCTTGCAGTCACATGCTCTTTCTCTCTCTCAGATAAATAAAATCTTTAGAAAATAATAAAATGAAATAAAAAATAAAATAACAAAATAAAAATAAAAAGTTGCATGCTCTCCTGACTGAGCCAACCAGGCACTCTAGAAACATTATTTTATTTTTATTTTTAAAACAAATATTTTATTTTGGAATAACCGTTGATTTAAAGAAAAGCTGCAGAGGTAGTACAAAAAGTTCTTGATACCGTCCACTCAGCCGTTCCTAATGTCTTTACGTTACCTGATCCTAGAACATTTGTCATGATTAAAAAGTTAACATCAGTATGTTACTTTTAAACTGTAGATTTTGTTTGATTTTGCCTTTTTTTTTTAAGATTTTTATTTTTTTTTATTTTTATTTTTTTAAAGATTTTATTTATTTGACAGCGAGAAACACAGCCAGAGGGGAAACACAAGCAGGGGGAGTGAGAGAGGGAGAAGCAGGCTTCCCACCGAGCAGGGAGCCCGATGTGGGACTCGATCTCGGGTCTCCGGGATCATGAACTGAGCCGAAGGCAGTCACTTAACCAACTGAGCCACCCAGGCGCCCCAAGATTTTTATTATTTGAGAGAGGAGATAGCATGAGCAGGGGAAGCGGCAGAAGGAGAGGGAGAAGCAGACTCTCCGCAGAGTAGGGAGCCCGACATGGGACCCTGGGATCATGACCTAAGCTGAAGGCAGAGGCTTAACTGACTGAGCCACCCAGGCACCCCTTGCTTGGTTTTTAGGTGATGGCTTTTTTCTGCTCCAGCATCCAACCCAAGAAACCACATGGCATATAATGGATTATGTAAAAATCGTTTTTCCTGATACCCATCTTGTCCACAATCAAAAGAAAATATTTTTATTTCATTCTTTAATAAATATAACAAGTAATGGGATGTGTGCACCTGTTGGACTTGTGTAGCTTCTCAAACCTTGGAACTAGATTGGACACCATTATCTTTTTTTTTTTTTTTTTTTTTTTTTTTTTTTTTTTTTTTTTTTTTTTTTTTTAAATTTTATTTGCTTGACAGAGAGAAACACAGCCAGAGAGGGAACACAAGCAAGGGGAGTGAGAGAGGGAGAAGCAGGCTTCCCGCCAAGCAGGGAGCCCGATGCGGGGCTCGATCCCGGGTCTCTGGGATCATGACCTGAGCCGAAGGCAGTCGCCCAACCAACTGAGCCACCCAGGCGCCCCTGGACACCATTATCTTAATTTATTTCCTATTCCAGTGATTTTCACATGTCTTTGCTTTTTCTCAACCTTGCTTTTTCAGCTGCTTGCAGAAAACCTAGCTTTGCAAAGCTGTAAAGTCATTGATAAGAAGGTAGTGCAATCTGTGACCTCCCTTGCACTACTGGTTTGCGGGGCACTGAACAGATATAGAATATCATTGTGTCTCCCTCACAATTTCATGAGTTCCCCATGGCGCCCTGCGGTACCTTGGTAGCCAGTTTGGGAACCATGGTCTTAGTGCCCTTTTCCTCCAGTAAATGATTTCTTTATGATAAATATCTAGGTTTAGGATTAGTCTGCCTTAAAGATCCAGCCATTTTATGTAGCTCTTAATGAAATCATTATTTTTACTTTCGCTTCTCCCCTCCCATCTCCTGTTGCTTCATCCTTTTGTACCTGTTAACATTAGGGGTATGCTCTTCTTTGCTTTCTTTTTTTTTCCCAAAGATTTTATTTATTTGAGAGCGAGAGAGAATACAAGCTGGGGGAGGGGCAGAGGAGGAGGAGGGAGGAGCAGACTCCCTGCTAAGCAGGGAGCCCTATGTAGGATTTCATCGCAGGACTCTGGGATCAGGCAGACACTTAACCGACTGAGCCAGCCAGATACTCCCAGCTTTGCTTTCTTGAAAGGTCCCCAGTCACTGTGTTTATACAAGGTGGGTGGGAAGGCCTTACTTTTTCAAGCACACACTGTGAACCCACATCCTCTCGTTCAATCTCTCAGTAGCCTCCTGAGGCAGAACCCGTTGTAACCCCTATTTTACAGATGAGAAAACCAGGGTCCAAAGGGGCAGGCCTTCCCCCAAGGTCTCTGTCAGATGCTTATGATGGGGCTGCCCCAGAGACACCCCCACGCCCGCTGCCATAGAAGCTGCAAGGGGGGCCCCAGGATGGACCCCGAAGGAGGCTCATGAGCTCTTGCCTTCTGCTCTTTCAGAAATGGCCGAGCGCCACAATACCAAACTCGTGCTGAAGCTGGCCCGGGACCTCGTGTACAAGGTGCAGACTCTGATCGAGAACAAGTGAGGGCCTGCTCACCTGGGACCCATCCAGCGAGCTGCCGCCGCCCGCCCAGTCCGCTTTTCCTCCAGGCTGCCCTGGGAACGAGGTCCTGGTGTCTGTTCACGAGCATGGACTTCTGTGCAAAGAGGAACTACCCCAGCTTTGGCCGCCTAGGCAGGTGGGGTCGAGGGGTTGCCCCTTCCGTTCAGCCTTACATTTTCCCATTTGACCAAAGATTGTCCGAGTCTGGGATTCCTCCCTTGTGGGAGTTGGGGTGTGTCAGTGGACGGAGGGAGCATTTCTGTGGGTGGCCTCCAGAATGGCGCCTCTCTCTTTTTCTGTCCCAGTCCCTCCAAGCCGTTCTGTCAGATGAGACTCAGGGAGGGAGTTCTTTGGGGGAATTGGTGTAGGAGAGGCCTGTGGGGCTAGGGCCTTTGGAGATGTTCTGGAACATGGCTGAAAGGCTAGCTTGGAGCAGTTTCTGTACCTCAGGACGTCCGAGTTGGGGCTGGGTGATTCTTTTCTGAGAGGGGCTGTGGCCTCTAGCGTGTTCGGCATTCCTTGCCTCGACCTGCCAGATGCTGGTAGGGCCCCCTCCCCCACCCACTTGTGACAAGCAAAATGTTTCCAGATTTTGCCACATGTCCCCATTTGAGAGGCACTGACGTCAAGGGGGATCTCCCAGTGCCCAGTGCATCTCCCTCCCCACCTTTTCCTGACTCTGCCTGTGTCCTGATACTCCTTCTGGGAGTCCCCATCCCTCTTGGGGGGGACGGGATGCTGTTTGCTGTATTCTCTCATTTTTTTTCTCCTCCACCTGATCTCAGGAGAGACTTTCTTTCCTTCTTTTCAAGAAAGGCTTCTCCCTGGAAGGGTAATGGAGCAGGAGAATTATCTGTAGGAGCCTGAGGCTCCTCAGGGTCCTGCCTGGAGCCCCCCACCCTCTTGTAGACAGGGCAGAGCACTCATCCCTTCCTTCATCTCCTGGGGAAGACCTCGGCCCTCCTTCAGCACATGGGGTCTGATGCTCCAGAAGCCTGGACGGTGTGTGTTGGTGAAAGCCCCTTCTCGCAAAGTCGGGGGGCTGGCTTTTCCCTAGGTGCCTTGGCTCACTCAGGACAAAGCGGGAAAAGGAAGGCAGAGGTCAGCCAGGTAGACTGGGACATGGGTTTCCCCTGGGAAACATGCCGATGCCCCAGCACCAGGATCATGGCTGAGTCTGGGGAAGGTGCCCTCTGTGTCGTCACGCACAGGGTTGCCGATCACAGACAGTCCCTGAGCGAGCTGGCTCGTCCTGGCCACCTGTCCTTCTGTCCAAGTGGTCCCACCAATGTCTTCTGAGAGTGCACGGGGATCCGGCGAAACAGCGCCGCGCTGGAAGGCTCCTACCCAGCATGGCAGCGGGGATTTTGGAGAAGAGAGGAGACTCAAAGCCCATGAAAGCCTTCATAGAGAGGGTTCCTTAGTCCTCCATCCTGAGCAAACCAGGAGGGGGAGGAATCCCTGCCCTGTGTGCTTGTGAAGGCTAATCCCTCGGCCCAGGTGCCTTCAGCTGTGTGCAAGCCCCTTGGTCCCTGCCGTGGGGACTGTTGAGCAGGATGGACGAGACCTAAAGGACCCTTGTCCCCAAAGAGTGTGCGCTGTGACATTAGTTTCTCCCTGCTGTGGTCCCCCACCTTCCAAGACGGGGGAAGAATGTGCGAAAGGCCCCTCCAGATCAAAGCGTATCTTAGCCACTCGGCTGTTCGTTACAGAGGATGATATTTTAGCAAGACCCAGGTCCTAGACCTTCTGATTCTTATTTATTTTCTCGACAGAACAGTCCCAAAGTAGAGCACACAGTCCCTTCTCCGCCTTCTCTCTCGTGGTGTTCCAGGGAAGTGTCTGTGCTTGTGGTTTGGAACAACTCCTATTTATTTGGCTTACTGTGCTTTTTTTGGTCCCCGTACATCGTGTGGGTCCTTGTGTCCTGGAAATCGAGTGTGTGGGAAGTCGTTCTGTCTATGGAGTCCCCTCCTCCTTTTCTCAGTGTTGCCAACATATCTTGTAACTGTTTACTGAAGAGTTGTGTCTATATAGAGAGAAAATATATATAAACAGAGAAATGTGTGAATATGGGTTCTCATTCGTTTCTGTGCTTCGCAAACTTTTTTCATATGAAGGAGAGAAATGTTCGCTGTGGAAGACTGTGTCCTCCCAAGCCCAGTCCAGTGGCCCAGACCCCGATGGGGACAGTCTCGTGGTGGCTGCCTGGGCTGTCCCCAGGAGTTTCAGGCAGGCAGAACACACCTGAGTCCCTTGTATCAGCAAAGTGTCAGCGCGAGTGCTGTCGATAACAAAGCACCCCAAAACTCAGTGACCGCACACTGCCGATCATTTAGCTTTCAATCCTGTGGGCTGACCACAGGGGCCGAGAGGGTCTTCTGGTCTGAGATGGACTTCCTCATGAGTCTGTGGTCAGCTGATGGCCAACAAGACAACTCGCCTTCTGGCGGTTGGCTGGCTCTTGGCCGGGAAAGTGGGGGAAACTGGGCCACGTGTCTCTCAGCCCCTGGCAGGCCAGCTCAGGCTTGCGTTTGTGGCCGCGGTGGCGGTTTTCAAGAGAGCAAGCAGAAGCATGCGAGGCCTTTTGAGACCTTAGCTGGGAAGTCATTTGCGCAACATTCGGTCGCTCAGAGTAACTCATGTGGCTGAGTGAAGATTCAAAAGTTGGGGGAATCCCTCAAGATCAAGTGCACAAGAGGGGTCCCCAGGTGGCCAGCCATTTGACGTGGGGTCATATCTCCAAGTTGACACCTGCTGGGAGAACGCATCTCTCACCCCTGCTGTTTTCACAGACCAGCAGCTTGACCCCCTTGACATCCTCAGTCCCCGCTTGTGGCTACCGTTCAGAACCTTAGCCTTCTAGCAACGGGGACCACTCACAGACATCTGCCCCTCGCAACCTCTAAACGTGGGCCGGGGAAAGCAACTAGCTTTCAGCTGCAGAAGCAGAACTTGACTCAATCTAATGAACACCCGTCAAAACTGCAGGTTTTATAAAGGGAAATTTCGGTTTGCAAATAAGCCAGCAAAGCAGGTGGCGTTGGCATCCTGGGGGATCCTGGTCACCACGTTCTCAGAAGACTGCCAGCAGAGGTAAGTCTGAAGCCCCAGAGCCATGGGCAGGGGCGGATGTGCCCTCTGCCAACGAAGACAGGAAAGCCTGCTCCTTCCTATGGGACGTTTCTGAGAGCTAGGAATGGTCCTGATGTTCTGTGCGAGCTTTACAGCTCCCCGGCTCATTTCTCCAATTCCAACCGTTGGTGGCACATATGGCTGCCCTCCCGAAGCACCCCACTATTGCAGCAGCAGCTGGCCAGCTCCCTGGGCCCAGGCGGTGCCCCCACATGGGGTGTGCGCACACAAATGCTTAGCTGTGGGCCCCGCTGACTTCCGGTCATTGATGATGTATGTTACAGGAAAATAAATCTTAAGACAGCATTTCTGTTGTTGACAAGACTTTCCTAAATGGGTACAGTTGAGCTAGGCATAGATGGGAACAGATGAGTCTTGGCTCGCCGGGCCCGTTTTAATGACTTGGTGCCTGGATGGAGAAATGCTCTCCGTTTCTGTGTTTATGGACGCAGCGTTGTGGCTGGACTCCTGCCATCCTTTCTCTCCTCCTAGCCCTCCTTGCTTCCTTCTCTTCTCTTCCCCCTCTCCTCCCCAGGTTCCCCATTTCCCTGCCTCGCTGCCTTGTAACCAAAAGTATTTGGATAGTGTTTTGCCCACGGTTTCTACCAGATGATGCTGTTTCTTAGAACAAGCCACAGTGTCCAGGCCCTTCTGCTGTCTCATTGTTCCTTTGTGCCCGTGCTTTACCTGTTCATTGGCTTTTCATTGAGCGCTTGCCCTTCGGGCTGTGGGGGAGGCCATGAGGCAAATGACAAGCACTTCTCATGTACAAAGAGTTTGGGAGCCCCTCACCATCCCATTTCGGGGATGCCTGGCAGGCATTCCTGTCTGGCGTCCCCTTCCTTCTTCCCCTCCCCTCCTTCCCTCCCAGGCCTGAGGTCCCAGGAGCCTGGGGAGGGCGGGGGTGCAGTCAAGGGCACTGGGAAGACACACTTCCAATTTCTTTCCTTGCCAGCGGATACTCCTAAGTCCAGGAGACAGCAGACCCATGCCCCACTGAGTTTTCTCGCACATTCTATAATAGCATTTCCAACTCAGGGCACCGACCACTGGACTTTCTGCTTCTGAGCATGTATGCACACCCCCTGCGCGATGGGACCTCTTCTAGTTTTCTTTAAACCAGCTTGCTTTTTGAATTGGAATCTGTGGGAGGTCAGTATCATGTGCATAAACAGAAGATAATTATAAAAATAAATATGAATATTTCACCAAAATGCTGCTTGCTGCCTGAAAAAAAAAAAAAAGGCTTTGAGCCTGAGTCCTGCTCTCTTTGTTAGGAAGAGATGGATTAGGAGTCTGAGGGGCTATGAAAAACATATTGGCACCAAACGAACCTTTCTTCTTGGTGGACATAAAGGACAGTTGAAGAGGGAATGGTTTTCTCACTGTGCCAACTAAAATCATGTCCGATATATCTCTGTCCATGTGTTGGGGGAGCGATGATTTTGGATCCCAGATCTGCCCCTTTCTGGCCATGTGGCCTTGGGCAAGTGACTATACCTCTCTGATGGGCCTTAGTTTCCACTTTTGTGAAAGTTTCTCCCCATCTCCAGGGCATGACTTCCCGGTGGAGACCTCAGTCCCCTGAGTTACCAGCATCTGCCTAGCTCAGGTTCTCGGTGAGGCTTGGAAACCTTGGGAATATGGCTCCTGGAGGAGAGCTCGGGCAGGGGCGAGCTCCCAGCCAGCCCTCTTGGGCTGTGATCGAGGGACACAGCAGTTAGGAGTGGTGAGGCCTTCAGTCCTTGGCAGGATCCGAGCTCACGCGCATTCTGCAGTTAGCATCTGATTTTGCTGAGTCAGGGAAAGACTCATAGGTTCCTGCTTCTGGCTTTCAACTCACCGGGCACACTGAGAGCATGAGCCGAGGACAGGTGCAGACTAGAGAAGCACAATTTGATCTTTTTTGAAGGGCCAGCTTGCCGATCTGTTCAATCAAACCCTAGAAGGATTCAAAGGACCCATGGGACCATGCCGTTCCCTGGGGATTTTCCATTACATCTAGGTGCTGTGCAGGAATTCTCCAGTGTCTTCTTGGCTTGCTTTCTTCAGACCTGTGGGCTCAGTGATTTCTAGCCTTGGTAGACACAGGGCTCCTTGAAACAGTGGATGCCCCTTGTTGGGATCAAGAGAAAATAAGACAGAGACATCCTTCTGCCTCAAATAAGGACAGACTCTCCCTATAAATTTTTCCTCCTTAGGGGCTGGAGAATCTCTCCCTTCGCTGTTGCCAAAACAGTTCAAAGGGAAAATAAGGGACTTGGGGGCCATTGAGAGGTTATGACAGAGAGGATATGGGTGGCAGGGGCCAGGGGCTGAGTTTGGACTTCTGCTTGGCAGTGGCCACTCACTGCTGGGACACAGCTTGGGTCTCAGACGGCCTTCCTGAGCAAGGCTGCCTTGCATGGAAGTACTTCCTGCTGATAGCAAAACATGCTCTGGGTCCCTGCGAGCACCACCAGATGGCTTCCGAGGTTTTCTTTCTTTCTTTTTTTTTTTTTAAAGATTTTATTTATTTATTTGACAGAGAGAAACACAGCCAGAGAGGGAACAGAAGCAGGGGGAGTGAGGGAGGGAGAAGCAGGCTTCCCGCCGAGCAGGGAGCCTGATGTGGGACTCGATCCCGGGTCTCCAGGATCATGACCTGAGCCGAAGGCAGTCGCTTAACCAATTGAGCCACCCAGGCACCCACTTCCGGGGTTTTCTGTTACTTTATTCCGTTATTCTATTTCTTTCTTTTTTTTTTTAAAGATATATTTATTTATTTTAGAGAGTGTACAAGCAGGGGGAGGGGCGAAGGGGGGAGAGATAATCCTCAAGCCGACTCCCCATGGAACACCGAGCCCAATGCAGGACTCAACACCAGGAGCCTGAGATCGTGACCTGAGCCAAAACCAAGAGTCAGATGCTTAACTGAGCCACCCAGGTGCCCCTCTACCTTTTTCTAAAAGAGCTGTCAAGTCACCTTTATTGTTCTTTCTGGAAGGTGAATGCAAGCAGCATTCTCTGCAGTCTGTGTGTTTTCAGGATAATAGAGTCGCTCCCAGGGTTTGTTTATGGATGTTCCTGGTTGAGCATTTAAAGCTAAAGGAGTTTGATCAAGGTAAGCTAGGTTGGCAGAGGGAGCAAATCCAGGTTTTATTTTGCTTCCACTATTGAGGGTGACAGACCTGAGTTCAAATCCCAATCGGCTGTACAGACGTAGGCAAGTGATTGTACCTCTCTGAGCCTCGGTTTCCACTTCTGTGAACTAGGGATGATAAAGTCACCCTTCCAAAGGGATCTGGGCATCGAATATTTTTGTCCACCCAGCATCCATCCCCCATTGCTTTACCAGCATCTTCTCCCATGTTCTGGGAAGCTTTATGTCGTACGTTATAACCATGGTCTTCTAGGGAGACTGCTGATACGCCCCGCCCCCTAGGGGACACATGACTCTGTCCTGACCAGTTAGATTCCTTCCCAGGGAAGAGAGCCGTTCATGCTTTCCTTCTGCAGCAGCCAAGGTAGGAGGAAGCCAACCTGGAGCTGCCAGTGACCATGTCTCCTGCAGGTAGGGGAGCAGGCATGGCTGGATCCAGGTGTTCAGATGAGGTCCTTAGAGCGCCACCTCCTCCTTCATGCTGATATACACCGATTCCATGCCCATCTCTGGACCAATCACTCCCACCAGGCTTTATTGGCTAAAAGGGCTCATTTATCCATAACAGGATAGTCAGAGATTTGCTAGGGGCCGTCTCCCAAGGAAAGATTAAGGTGCTGCTCCCAAAGCAGGGCAATGGGTCATGATAGGCAAGAACCACAGATCGCAGCATCCCTGGCGGAGAGAGTATGTGCAAATGGGGGATGTGTGAAGAGGCCTCCCATGGGCCCAGCATTCAGTATGGTGGCGGGAGAGGCACAGTGGTTGGGTGTGTGACAACAAAGAGGCTGAAGACAGAGGTTGGAATGGGATCTGGAAGGGCCTCTTGTGCCCCAAGTAACAGTGAGTTCTCCACATCAGTGGGACCGTTTGCATGGGGAGGGGGGATGAGAGAGGCCCTCCATCCCCATCCCAACACCAGACACGCTTTTGTACCAAATCTTCCTGTATGTATGGGCACTCACTGAGTACTTGATTGAGAAAGAAAGAATTCTCAAATTCTCCAAAAAAAGAGGAGTTATAAAGATGGAGGGACACGAAGGGAATATGCACCTGCCTACTGAAAGATGCAGTATCGGGAGGGCAGCTTCGACTTGGAAGTCCTGGGAACTCTTTTATTCTTTAGGTAAACTCTATATCCAACTTGGGGCTTCAACTCAACAACATCAAGAGAAGTCCCCGGTTCCACTGACCAAGTCAGCCTGTGCCCCCTGGGCACCCTTCATGCATAGCCGTAGTTCTCCTCCTGGGGAGTCCTGGGAGATAAGGATTATAATAATAATAAGCTGAACTTGATTGAATACAATGGTCCTTAACATGGTGCTAAGTGCTTTATTTACACAGAGTACCAATGAGGGAGGCATTATTTTAAACACACCTCCCTTCCCCGCCTTCCCCCTCCCTTCCCCGTCTTCCCCCTCCCATTTTACCAGATAAGGGTGGTCCAGAGAGGTGAAGTCATTTGCCAGAGGTCACACAGCACAGAGGCTGCACAGATGAGGTTTGAATGTGGACTTGTAGTGATTTCATAATGCTCTGAAGTGGGCCCTTTTTGCTCCTCCTGGGAAGTTTTTATTTGCTTATTTCTGGCATGAGGATGATTTTCTCAGTGTCACTGGAGAAGACGATGATCTTCCCCTGCACCTTGGTCATGTGGGGCCCCCCAATCAGAGGCAGGAAGCCGGCTAGGACTGCAGTGAGGATGGCAGTCACATAGCCCCAGCCCAGCTGGCACTGCCCACCATGGTACACAGAGGAGGCTCCGCAGGCTTCCTTGGCAAATGGGGAGGCCAGGCTGATGGGGAAAACCAGCAGGCCCACAATGATAGACGTGGCTGGAGACAGCAGGAAGGAACACCAGTGTGTCAGTCAACGGGCTCTGGGCTAACCTCATCCCAGGACTCACTGATCCACCATCCTATCTGCCCGCACATCCATCAGTCCATCCACTTATATATTGACTTACCATCTATCTTTTTATCCCATCACTCAACTAGTCTTCCACCCAGCTGTCCATCTACTCACCTATCCATTCAACTATATTCTAATGCTCTCATCTCTTCATCCCCCATCCACCTATCCATTCATTTATCCATCCATCTACCCATCTGCCCACTTAGCTACCTGTATCCCACCCATCCATCCATCCATCTATCCATCCATCCACCCATCCATCCACCCATCCATCCATCCACCCATCCATCCACCCATCCA